>WBNM01042387.1:0-83648 GCA_013399055.1 Ramphastos sulfuratus | reverse complement strand
CCCTTTTTTTTTTTTAAGCCATCTTTTTGGTCTGCTCTTCAACCTTTGAGAATAGTGAGCTCTTAGAACTTTTTTTTTTTTTCTACTAAGTTTTATGTTCTTAGGTGATTTGTAGTGCTAAGAACCAAATTCAAGAAACTGCGTACCTGCAGCTTCATCCAGCTTCTGAAGTTGTTTTTAGCAAATATTTGCTATGGCCTTGGCTTAGTATTACACAGTGCCTTAAATCATGCTAAAAGTCTACACCTGAGTCTTGATTCTAGGCATATTTCAGGTTGATGATAATTTAGGTGGATGCCTGTGGAAGTTTGAGTTCCTCAGGTTGTTTTGTACTCTGATACTGTTCTCCCCTGTCTAAAGCTGCAACTCGTATTCTAATGTTGCCATTTCTTAAAATCTCTTTAATCATTATAAATTCACAGAAACATCAGTTCCAAATTTGATGATAACCTGGCATGTGGGGGTGGTGTAAATAGAAATACCCAATTCTGCTGATCTTTCAGAAGATTAAGTAAGTGGTAAGTGTATGAAAAGAATACTTCATGTAAGACTATAATATTTTACAGTGTACAACTGATAAAATATTCTAAACTTACATTTTAAACAGCATCATCGTAAATGCTAAACAAGGAGAGTTTAGTAACAAATGGAACACTAGTATCCTCTCATATACTGTTTTGGTCCTCAGACTTAATCTGGTGGAGCTGTTGAAATGCTTTAAAATGTTCGATGGCTTTCTCAAAACAGATAGGCATTTAATCTAAGAAATGTAGATATCAGTTTGTGGTTACAAGTGTGCTGTGTTGCATAAAATCTAATTCAGGAACTCACAAAATACTGTAAAACAACAGAAAAACAGGTTGTAGAAAAAAGACATATTAATCTGAAGCATAGTAATCTTGTCCATTTATACTTTGATTGCTATTGGAAATCAAAGTATGAATTTCTGTATTACAAAGGCTTGTTTCCAAGGCATTTTTCCAACCTGACTTGAAATAGTCTGAAAAGCTTTCAAGTAGCTTTTTTTAATGAGTGGATAATAACTGTTTTATTTTCTTATCTGTATCGTTAAGAAAAAAATGAAAGAATTTGTAATCATTATGTTTTCATAGTTGAACATTGCTATTTATGTGTTATTAAAGAGTTGAAGTTGTGAACATCTCATTTGGTTATTGCACCCAACAGGACTTCAGATTTAGTATCTGAACTGTTTTTTCTTGACCTGCTACTGGATTTAACCCTAGTTTGGTTAAGGATTTCTGATTTACAGAATGCACCCCATCTAGTTATATGATGAGGGAGAAGGAGAAGAGGAAAAGGAATGAAAGAATCAGGAAAACTGACACCCTCAGAAATACTTGCAAGTGAGAGATGGCATTACTATTAACATAAGAAAAAAGTTTCCAAGTGATCATCTGAGTAGCTGCTTACTGCTAGAAGCGGTGTTTCCTTTTTGTTTGTTTGGTATTTTCCCCTAGTTCCTCTGGTTTTAGCCACCTATTTATACTCCTTTTGACTCCTTTTGTTCTGCTTTGTTCTGGTGGGTTATGTACATCTGTGAGCCGTTTCCACTCTAACCTTGTGGAGCACTAATTGTTTTTTTTGTGGTGTTTGGGGTTTTTTTGTTGTGGTGTGTGTGTTTTTTGTTTTGTTTTGTTTTTTTTCCAGGTGTTGTGCTAAGTTAGTGAGATAAGCTCACAGAGGGATCCAAATATAGTGCAAGCTATCCCAAAGGAATGACTAGGAAAGAGGTAGCACTGAGACTGAAAGAGAGGATCTCTCCTTTTTGGACAGTTTTTTGGTTTTGGTGGGGTTTTTTTTGTTTTCTTTGTTTTTTTGTTTTTTTTTTCCCTCCTTCAGGTCTTTTTTTCATTGTCTTTTATCTAGTAAAATGTGGATAATTTGCTGGAAAATTCTTCAGGAGGAAACTTGAGGAGATTGAGCAGTGTAAAATTTGCCTGCATGAAACAGATAATGCCAGATAGCAGTGATGTTTCTCATTACTAAAGGATTTTATTTTTTTAATGTCTTCAAAAGCCAAACATCTACTAAACTTTAGTCACAGCTCCATTACAAAAGAGATTCTTCTTCAGACTGTTTTTATTTAAAGAATTTAACTCCTACAATTTTGACTTGCTTAGTTGTCAGATCAAGATTTTAAGCAACAAGGAAAAAGATGGTCTTTGGGCTACTACTTGCTCACAAGAAGCAACCAGATGGTAAATCACTGGTCTTATTTTTAACATCACACTGATAGGCACCACACTAATTTCTCTGGTGTTTAACAACTCACTCCAATGCTGCTGAAACAGTGGACAGCCAGGGAGGTCTCACTTAACTGAGAGTTAGCAAATGTGATGCCCATCTACAAGGACCAGAAGGATGATCTGGGGGTCAGGCCTGTCAGTCTGACTTCAGTGTGGGATGACGTTGTGGAGCAGATCATGTTGAGTGCTGTCACATGGCATGTACAGGATGACCAGATGATCAGGCCTAGTCAGCCTTTATGAAAAGCAGATCCTGCTTGACTAACATCATCTTCTGTGACAGGGTGATAATGGATGAGGGGAGAAGCTGTGAATGTTGTCTACTTGGAATTTAGTAAAGTCTTTGACACCATGTGCTGTCTTATCCTCCTGGAGAAACTGCTTATGGCTCGGGTGGGCGTACGACTCACTGAGTTAAAAACTGGCTGAATGGCCAGGCCCAAAGAATGGAGTTAAATCTGGTTGTCAGCTGTTCACAAGTGCGGTTCACCAGGGCTCAGTGCTGGGGTGAGTTCTCTTTAATATCTTTATCAATGATTTGGACAAGAGGGTTGAGTGCACTCAGTAAGTTTGCAGATGACACCAAGTCAGGTGCAAGTGTTGATCTGCTTGAGGGTAGGAAGACTCTACAGAGGATCTGGATAGGCTAGATCAGTGGACCAAGGCAAATGGTTTGAGGATCAACAAAGCCCAAGTCCTGGGTCCTGCACTTCAGTCATGACAAATGCAGGGAACACTACAGGCTTGGAGTAGAGTGGCTGGAAAGCTGCTGGATCGAAAAGGACTACAGACTGCTGGTCAACAACTGAACATGAGCCAGCGGTGTGCCCAGGTGGCCAAGACCAACAGCATCCTGGTATATATCAGAAATAGTGTGGCCAGTGAAACTAGGAAATAGTCACCCTGTACTCTGCATTAATGAGGCCACACCTTGAATGCTGTGTTCAGTTTTGGGCCCCTCACTACAAGAAGGACATTTAAGGTTCTGGAGCATGTCCAGAGAAGGGCAGCAAACCTAGTGAGGCCCCTTGACAACAAGTGTTAAGAGAAGCCACTAAGGGAACTGGAGTTGGTCAGTCTGAAGAAGAGGAGGCTGAGTAGAGACTATATTGCTTTCTACAGCCATCTCAAAGGAGGTTGTAGAGAGGTGGTTACAGATGGCCTGAGTAACAAGCAATAGGACAAGAGGAAATGCCATCAAGCTGTGTCAGTGGAGGTTGGATTTGGACATGAGGCAAAACTTCTTCACCAAGAGGTTTGTGAAGCACTGGATGAGGCTGCCCAAGTGGTAGAATCACTATCTCTGGAGGTGATGTGCTGCTTAGTGACTTGGCAGTTGTAAATAGTGTTTGGACTCTGCAAAGCTAAACAGTTCTGTGGTTCTCTGAATGTCAGCACTCCTGACTTTTACGCTGACCTTTCAACAAAAGGTGCAGCTATTACTACATAGGACTCCTGAAGCTGTTAATCCTGAAGTAACAGCAATGCAGCAACTGGGTTTTGTGAACCAGTCTAGAGGCCTTACAAAACGTTAGCTCAGGAGCTGTCTTGAAAGGCAGAGATGAGGGAGGGCAATTTCAGAAGTGGCTGAAATTACTTCTTACCATCTAACATGTATTGCTTCTGGAGAAGAATAGTCTGGTTTATTTTATGCAGTTATAAGGATAGTTGAGAGCAGACTTCCAAAAATGCTTGTGTCTAATATTTTTTTTAATTGACTTGGTTTTGGGTTTTGTGGGTTTTTTAAAGACATTGTCTTTAAAGCTCTTACTGTTTTGCTAGAAACTACACTTTCTCATTGTTTCTTTTTGTTGCCATACTTTATTTTGAGAAAATAAGTATGTAAATGCATCCAAAGTTGATATTTGGGCTGCATCATAGGATGGCCACTTCATGCCTATTAGTATAAATTCTGCTGTTGTCTAAAACATTTGCCTCTTCATTACTTTCTGTGTGTTTTAATTGAAAAGAAAGGTAGCATTTGCTGCCTTGATTTGCTTTGTTCGGGGATAAATTGCCATGATTGCTCTTGAAGTGATTTTTTCAAATACTTTTAAGTTTTTGTGAGAAGCTGTAATGGGACTATAGGCTTTAACCTCACTTGGATGATTTAAAAAATTGGGTGCGTTTTGTTGTTGCTGTTTGTGTGGGGTTTTTTTGTTTGGGGGGTGGGGAGATGGTTTGTTTTGGGGGAGGATTTTTTGGGACTAGTATTTGAACCATTTGATTCATGAGGTGAGCCCCACTGAAAATCTCAGGGAAACAGTTATCACTAAAAGACAGTATAGTCGACTATATCATTTAAAGTAGAAAGACACTGAAATAAATCACCTGTATTTATTTGTTTATATCAATATGGAATGTTTTGGAGAAACCGTATATCAGCAAGATGTACCTTATCATAGAATGGTAAGGTTGGAAGTGACCTCACCACCCTCACTGTAAAGAACTTCCTCCTAACATCCAGTCTAAATCTCCCCTCTGCCAGTTTAAACCCATTGCCCCTAGTCCTGTCATTGCAAGACCTTGTCAATAGTCCCTCCCCAGCCTTCCTGTAGCCCCCTTCAGTACTGGAAGGCTACTATAAGGTCTCCTTGAAGCCTTTTCTTCTCCAGGCTGAAGAGTCCCAACTCTCTCAGCCTGTCCTCATAGGAGAGCTGCTCCAGCCCTCTGATCATCTTCGTGGGCCTCCTCTGGACCCGCTCCAACACTTCCATGTCCTTCCTGTGCTGGGGACTCCAGAACTGCACACAGTACTCCAGATGGGGTCTGACGAGAGCAGAGTAAAGGGGGAGAATCACCTCCCTTGCCCTGCTGCCCACACTCCTCTTAATGCAGCCCAGGACTCCAGGACTTGGTTGGCTGGCTGGGCTGCATGTGCACACTGCAGGCTCATGTTGAGCTTTTCATCACCCCAGACCCCAAGGTCCTTTTCCTCAGGGCTGCTCTCCAGCCATTCACCACCACCTTTTTGATGTTGTGTGACCAGTGTGGTTGGGAAATGATTCACAAAAATGTAATCAATATTGTTTGGTTTTGTTTAAGCAGAAATCAGATACACCAAGTAAGATTCCTTACAGTTGCACCTCAACAGGAAGGAAGTGTTAAAGAAGAAGCAATTTCAGAAATTCAAACCAGACGGCCCTGGCAGTTTGACTGGGCACTAAGTAAGCTGGATAACTCTGTCAGAAAAACTGGCCGCATCCCTAAAGCCCTTCTACTAAAAATCTTCCATGAAATATGTGAAACAGGTAAGTTGCTTCCAATTAAAACAGAATAAAAGCTAAATTTACAGCTGCAGTATAACAATTATTAAACAAAGGAACTCAGTTGAAAGAGTTCTGATTTATGTTTTGTCTTTGAGTGTTTTATCTGCTGCATATTTTATTGAAAAGACTTTAAATGTTTTAGAGATGTTATTTTTCTGTGAATGCAAGTTTACTTTTTTTTCCCCTCTTTGGAAATTTATAAGTCTTACAAAAATATTTAAGAAATATTGCCTTGCTTATTATGGATTTTTTTATTGGGAAGTATTACACCTTCCTTGTGTAACTGTAATGTGCATTCTGTAGAGGGATCGTATCTGTCTAGTTTACACAGTGTATCTTTAAAATGTCTAATAAATGGTGCTGTCCTTAACAGTTTGGTTTTTTTCAATGTTTATTTTTAATTTTTTTTTTTCCTCCTATAAAAGGATAAATTTTTTTTTAATAATCCAAAAGTGAAGTGAAGGCATCATTCACACTGGCAGGTTTAATACCCCTTTGGCTAAAAATAGATATACCGTATTAACATTTTGCAGACCAAGTATAACAATTGATGAGGTTTAGTAGCAGGTACTATCAGTTAGCAGAGATATTTTCTAAGTACACTCACTTAATACTACTGCCAGTATTTATTAATGACATCATGTAGTGTTTCATTTTAATTTTAAACTTTGCTGTGTATTGTTCTGGACTGTTAACGGCTTGTATGCCTGGGATTACACTTTTTGTGTTGTTCTGTCTTTAAGCTTTCAAAGCTGAGTCTTCAATTTGTACTCTTTCTATTCAACTTATTTTTTGCTTGTAATATACTTTCTGATCTTTACTGCTTCGTCTTTTTTTCAAGTGTAAACTTGTAGTTTGCAAGTGTGGGGTGTCAAGAATTTAATATCTCTGAGGTTATCTGCAAATCATAGTTCTTCATGATCTTTGAGTTGCACTGTTTTTAGGAAGTCATATTAAAAAGATTAATTGCTTATAGTGGTTTTCTTTGCCTGTGTAAGTATATTGGAAGAAAAAAGCTAAGAACTTTGCAAGACTGCAAACTTAGCTAGAGTGCAGTTGATACGAATGACAGATACTTCCATATGAAATAATACATATAACATATATAATTTAGCAGAGCGTGGGAAAGTATTTTTTGTCTTAAACAAGCGAATCTTCTTTTTCTGCCATTTCTAAGTACAACACAGAAAATACCCAAAGAAAGTGCTCTTATGCTGCCAAACCTTTTTCTTTTTTTCTTTCATGGCTGCTAGTATAACATTGACATTGTGAAACTGAGATGTCTTGGTGTTTTTATTGCATGAACTAATTGTATGCAGGGTTTTAAAAGTTAGTCAGGTATGACTTACCACTACATTATGTCTTCAGAAGTTAACGTTTCCATTTGCAGTTTGTACCTGATCCCTCAATGTTTTAACTTCTGTCTCTTCTCATAATTATTTTTTCCTTTCTACTACCTGTGTTTTTTCCATTTGAGCTTACTCTGTATAAATAACTGTTCTTCTTTAGTTTGTGCTCTTGAAGCAATTTTCAGTAGTTGCATGGTGTCCTAGATTTGCTGGTCCTTTTGGGTACCTGCAGATACAGTTCTAGACAGTGTATAACTTTCTGTTGCAGGGGTTTTTTTACTTTTTTTTTTTTTTCTCCTCTGCCTTTATAGCTGTACAGCTGTTTCTACAGCTGTATAATTAAAAATCATACTTAGAGTAATCAGCAGCAGCTAGAGATGTCTTTACTGACAAGAACACCTGCCTCTGTGCTGGGCTATGTGCAATTTCAGAGTGTTCACATGATCTGGAAGTAACTTAAAAGCACTGATAGTGCTCTAGACTTCAAGTCACTTTGGAACTCTGAATCTGTCAAGTCTGCATGTTTGTCTCTGAGATAGAAAACCTGAGCAATTTTTTTTTTCAGCATTTACGTCATACGTGAACATTTTCTATCAACTCCTCTGTAGATGAAATTGCTTCTGAAGTATACCTTTCTCTGTGAGAAAGGAAAAAGCATCTTTTTTTGGACTCTATCTACAGTATGCTGGTTTCTAAAGAAATTCTTTTTATTAGAAGCTTCTGGATTTGCATATGAAGACATGATTTAAAAAAAAAAGTCTCATTGGGTAATCTCTTATAGATGCTGCAGCTGCCTTTCTTTGCCTCAGGTAGAGTAACAAAATCCAATAGACATAGGAATTAATAGTAAATAGGAGGTCAGAGAAGGTAGACATTCTTACAGGTTGCTTCACTATGCTGTAGATGTAAATAATCTAATTTATTTATGTTGATCATGGGCTGATGTGCAAATGGAAGTTTAAATGCAGAATGTCTCAGAATACCAGTTTTGGAATATTATGGAACTGGTATGAAGTATTTTGTCATTTTTGAAATGTACCAGAGAAGTATGTCCCTGTTAGGATGAAGTGATCTATGGATCTTCAATAGGGAAACTTTTAAGTACTAGATCATCTGAGTTTAATATTGTGTTGTACTTAATTCCTGCTCAGCTGAGCTTGTTAATACACCAATTGTTTTGAAATTAGAGAAGAGCAGATTTAGATTTTAAAGAACTTTTTTCTAACATCTAATAAGGATGGTTGAGCACTGGAACAGGTTGCCCAGAGAGATGGTTCAGGTCCTATTCCAGGAGATATTCAAGGTGAGGCTTGATGGGACTCTGGGCAGCGTGCTCACTGCAGTGAGTTTGAACTAGATGGGTTTTGGAAGTCCCTTCCAATCTGGGTGATTCTGTGATTCTATTATTGGGATGTTTTATCATGAATCTTTTTCCTGATAGCCTTAGTAGTGTCATTATTTAATCATTTTGGTATTCTGTTCAGTAATCATCTTTCTTTATCTTGGAGGTTTTATAGTATACAGAATGGTTAAGTATTTCAGTTGGTCAGCCTCTTAATTTTTTTTCCTAATATTAAACACATAATTATTTACAAAGTTACTCTTGGTTGTGTTCCACTTGTAGGGTGTCCAGGGAGTAACCAGACCTTGCTTTTGTTGCGAAGTTGTGGTACTCTTTTACCAGAGATACTGTCACCTGAAAGAACAGAACTAGCCCATATGATATGGGACAAGATGAAAGAACTGGGTAGGTTGGTTTTGTTAGTCCCTCTTGAAAGAACAGCTGTGTGCTTTAGTTGCTTTGTTTGTAAAAGACTGAATGTATTTTAATAGTGTTTAAGTGAATACTCATTACTGAATAAACACCAGGTTTTATTGTTCAGGTGAGAGACCTATTTCCTATTCTGGGAGTTATACTGACATCTAGGGGTGTTAATCTCATGGACTTTGCTTGATTTTGATTATTGTAAGAATGTATTTTACCATTCTGTTAAATGTTCCTTTGCTAGCTGATGGGATGAGTATTCTTAGTACTACCAAATATTTTATTGACTGCATTTAATTTTTTTTTTTTTTTAAAGTAATTTTCTAGAGACTAAGACTTGCTTCTTGCTGGTAAAATTGCTGAGTCTGTAAAATAAACACAGCTGAGGAAGTTGTGGAATATCATGCACATGATCATTGATGTTATTGTGCCTTTGTTATGTCTTAGCCTTTTATAATCACATGTGCTGTTAAATTGATCTTGGATATTTCAAAGGTAGGTAAAATGAAACGGTCTGATTACACATGAAGTTCATACAGAATGAATTTATCTGAGAAAGTTATTAAAATCATGTTAAATTTAGAGAATCTGTATTCACTAAATGTGAATCTTCCCTTAGGTGCTGTGTATGATACAAGCCATTACAATGCTTTACTTAAAGTCTACCTTCAGAACGAGCACAAATTTTCTCCAACAGAATTCTTGGCCAAAATGGAGGATGCTAATGTGCAGCCCAATCGAGTGGGTACCCTTTTATCATATCTTAATTCCTAATAATAGTATCTATTTGTTGGATGGAAATCATTAACTTCCCCTTTTTATTTTTCATAGGTTACATACCAAAGGCTGATTGCTGCATATTGCAATGAGGGAGACATTGAAGGGGCAAGGTATTCTTACACATTCATTTGAGGGGATTTCCATGAAGTCTGTTTCTCATATTGCCTTCCCTTAATGATAAGACTCATTTCAATATAATTATTATAAATTGATCAAAGTAAAGAGCGAGTTTATTTTAACCAAGCACTAAAGAGCATTTTTTTAGAAGCAGCTGGGAACTACACAAGCGAAATAAAACTGATAGACCAGTGTTTTCAAATCAGATTGTATTCAGGTTGCTCTGAAAATAACTTTTTTGTCATTTTTTAAGAGCCAGTGTGGAAAAGTTCAAGATTTAAGTTACTGCTCATATAAGAAAAAGGCTACTAGTAAAGGCATTTGACAACTAAGTGGGCTAGGCAGCAAGTAGTAGTAATTCTTTTCTTCTTGTCAGTATATAGGGCTTGCCGGATATCAAATATTTCAATTTTAGCAAGCTAAAGTTGCAATAGTATGATTACTGAAATAGATAAATAAGTAAAAACAAGATAAAAATACAAAATACCAGCCCAACCCTTCTGTCTGCATGTTTCAGTGACAAATACAGTTAATCTGAAATAAGGAAAATTACCAAATTACGTGAATATTATGCAGTACTTCCAAATACAGTAACATAAAGATTTGGTTTTGTTTGATAGTACAGTACTTGTACTGTAGCTTAGTAGTTTCTCTTTTCAAAGGCCAAAAATTGTATCTATTCATTGTCTTGTATTTTTACAGTACAGTTCTTGGATTTATGAAGAACAAAGATCTTCCAGTCACTGAGGCAGTATTCAGTAGCCTTGTAACAGGTCATGCAAGATCAGGGTAATGTTTAATATCTTTTTTCTTTTCTTTTAATCTTAACTACAATATGAAATGATATTGTACAGAAAAATAGCATGCTGCAGAATAGTGTGATTGATTTAAATAGTAATGTATAGAAGATTGTCTTTTTATACTTTCTTGAAGCAGAACAGGGCCATTTAACAAAGGAAGTAAATTTATTTTTGTGCTTGAAGATCTTGAAATTTAAGATTAATGTACTTTTATACTGTTTGAAAAAGAAATTTGTTGCACTTCAAAACTTCTTCAGCTGTTAAGTTGGAAGAATATATTAAGTATTAAAATATTTGCATTTTGAGCTTTCAGAATTTGCTTAGTTAAATTTCACTATGCTTGGTGCAATCTGTTTTCAGACAGTGTGGATGTCACAATAAACATTATAATGATTAAATGTATTAAGAGTCTTTGTTTTGAATTCTGTTAGAGATATAAAGAGTGCAGAAAATATCCTTTCAGTCATGAGGATGGCAGGCGTTGAACCAGGTCCAGACACCTACTTATCGCTGCTGAATGTGTATGCTGAAAAGGGTGATATTGATAGCATCAAAAAGGTATTGTAAGTTTGAATTTAAATATAGCTGACTTGATCTTTTTTTTTTTTTCAATTTAACTTTGGAATGCTTTTTTTATTCATGCAGGAGAAATAATACTAAATTTTATAACTTATGCCATCTTAGTCCACAGCAATTAAACTTCTTTTAAAAAATGTGAACAGCTGGTTAACTGAAAGCAGTCCAATACTTCATGAAAAATACTTATCTTTTGAGAGTTACCTTTCACTCTGAGAAGATAGGTTTGCCAGTGAGTGATTTAATAAATCAGATTTTGTTTTCAGAGGCAAATACTGCATGCGAGATATGTGTAAGTTTATTTATAAAAATAAATTAAAAGTTAAACTTGATTATCCAGCCACAGAATTTTTTTTTTTTTTTGAGAGTTCATATCAACAACTTAGGTATTCATGAAGCATGGATGTTGCCTTACAGTCCTTTGTGTAGCCTTTTGTTTTTCAAGTACTCTAACTTAAAAAAAAATTAAATATTCAGAAAGAAATTAGGAAAGAGAATTGGTTTGAGTTTAATAAGTTGTATCAGATGGAGAGGACTATATCAAGGAAGAGAATATGGGAAACGTAATACTGTTCTGTGACTTACAAATCTTCATCAACCAGCCTCCTTCCAAATACTTAAAAATTCTGATTACTTACCTTTTCAAAGAGATTTCTTTTGAAAGTCATCTCACAGTGAAAATACCTCTGGAATCCGTGTGTGATTTTCATATATTATTAGGTATTGGAGGGAAACTATTATACCCTTTATGTATGTTCTTTTCTTTGATTCGGTGCTTTTTGTTTCGTTTTGTTATAATCTAAAGGTGTTTGAAGCTGTGTCTATGGAATACAGTAGGGAGAATATCCAAGAGCTATGTTTCTAAACCCACAGTTTTGAAAGAGGGAAGAATCCTCAGGTTTCTGTGGGTTGGTGGTGGTTGTTGTTTTGGTGCTTTGTTGATTTGTTTTGTTTTTTTCACTCACTTTGGAGTTAATTAAAATTAAATATTAGTTAAATTTATTCTGGTTTGCAGACTCTAGAAGAGGTTGAGAAGACTGAAGGGTACCTTATGGATAGAATTTTGATGCAGGTGATTTTTAGCCTTGCCAAGGCTGGATATCCTCAGTACATTGAAGATGTTAAAGAACGCATAAGATTTGAAAGGGAATTAATTCCAGGTATGTCCTTGGTTACTAGGGCAGTGTTTTGCTGGAGTGGGGAGGGAAAGCATTTTCTTCCTTTTCTCTCTTTTGTTGTTTGTTGTTTGTTTGTTTGTTTGTTTTTAATTCCCCAACAAGAATATTACCAAAAATAGGTAATTTTGTACTTTTTTTCTTGACTGTGTCAATTCATTTGTGCAGCTGTAGATGACATTTTAAAAAATTTAAATACAAGCCAGTTTTCATAATTTACATAGAAAAATAGTAGCAATTTTTTTTTTTATCTAAAATTCCTTAATATTTGATAGGAATGTAGGATGTGTGAAGTGTTTCCAGACAACAGTTCTGTAATTCCTATCAGGACACCTTTTCGTGAATATCACAGAAAAGGGAAACTAAACACCGAATGTAGTTAAAGGAGCTTTTGGATCCCAGTTTGTGTAATCTAATCACTGTTAATTGTACTTCCTTTTTTTTTTTGTCTCTTAATGTGTCTGCGAATGTGTTTCTCTTGTTTAGTATCATTCTGTCAGGCTGCAGTGGTGATGTTTCTAATTTTTGGCATGGTCTAATGGAAAAAAGTAATTGAATAAAAATCTGAAAAAGGTAATCTTAAATTTGGTTGGTTGACCACATTTGAAAGTGTGTTAATGATACATGAAAAACAATTATTTTTATTTTCCTGGCTTTCATTCATTTTAGTAGTTTAATGTGAAAATAGTTATATGCACTTCTAAATTCTGTTATTCTCTGCTTTTCAATTGCTAGATGCAATGAACCTGTGTTTGACTCTGATAACTCATGGCTTTGAAGATACAGGCTTCCATATTTTGAAGTCTTTTAATCATTTGTCACGTGAGAATGTGGACCAGGGTAGCTTCTTCTTGCAGCACTGTGTAACTAGAGATACGGTATGCAGAATAGTAATATTTTTTTTTCTTAATATGCTAATAACAGTTTATTTATTGCAACCATGAAGATGGAAAATTATTATTTTTCTTTTTACACTGTTCTTACAGAGTACAATAAGGATATCAGTTTGCATAGTAAATTGAAAATCACAAAGGAATTATTTGGCATGTGTGATATGTGTTTCCAAAACATGAGAAGAATGTGACATTCTTAACAATTTGAGAAAGTGAAGAAAGTATTAAATTACTATTTCTTATTTTTTGCAGCCTATGAACAAACTGAAGCAATTTTGTGTTGAGTTAAAAGAAGCAAAAATGCACTCAGCACCATTACCATTTATTTTGCGTTGTGCTTTGGAGGCAAACAAATCAGGTAATCTGCTTATTTAGTTAGTTTTACATATACTTATTCAAAGTACTTGATCTAATTATCTTGTGAATGTTTTCAGCTTTGGCCATTGATATAATGAAGATGATGAAAGAGGAAGGCTTACCACTCAGACCTCACTATTCCTGGCCACTGTTAGTTCAGTTCCAGAAGGAGAAGAATCTTAAAGGTTAGTTATCTGATAAGTGCTCTTCCAGCTTTATTGCAAACCTAGTGCACAAATCTTTATGAAAACATTGCCGTGAGATTCAGCAGACTTTGAGAATAGTTGAAGACCTTGCTGCATGTCCTACTTGGCTGCAAACAATTTTTTGTTCAGAGTGATATTTTATAGCACCTACTTTCTTACTTAATCATGGTACAGTTCTATAAATTTCTGCATAGAAAGATGTGAGAAAGAGTTTAATTTTTTTTTAACTCTTGACGTTCTTTCTGCCTTCCATGTGTTCTTTTCGCTGCTCATTACCTTTTAGAGTTCACTCTTGAAGAAACAGAAATTGGAGAAGAATGTAAAAGTAAGGTTATGTTATAATAGCTCTCGACTGCAAACTCCATCTTTTTTTCAAGCCAGATTCTTACCAGATAGGCCAAATGTGAGTTTCATTTTACAATAATAAAAACTGTAGGAGAACTTATATTGCTGAATGTGTGAGTCTGACCTGACAGCATACTGATTGAAGGACAGAAATGCTCAATCTTTGGGATTCTTAAGTAGGTTTAAGCATTTAACATACTTTCCCCTGTTACACATGGGGATGGCTACAGGATATGAATAAGAATTGAACAAATACTAAATTTTAGAGTACAGTATCTAATTCTTTGGTTTGCGTTATTGGTAATTCAGAAAGAATGGTATTGTAAAAAGGTGCTTTTAAGAGAAGTACTTCCCCCTTGGGGAAACAAAAAACTGTCTTTTTCATCTTATCTCACAGTATAATGTGCTTTAGAATGAGATGCAGAGTTGTTAGTGTGACACTGGGTGACAAACAAAATGCACAAACAAAAAAAAAAGTGCTTTTAGCAGACTCTTCGTATCGCAATTTTATCTTAAATATACAGTCACATTCCAGTTTGGAAGAAATGCTGAAACAAGTATTCCCTAATTGTTTCTGGCTATAAAAATGTCTCAAGTCTTTTTCAAAAAGCCTTCATGAAAACAATATTCAGTTTTTATTAACTCTTTAGTCTCTGTTCCTGCTAGACTACTTACCTAATTTATCTTCTCCTAGGTCTTCCAATGCTTTGAAAGTTCTATGATATTTTAAAAAGTCTGGCATCTTTGTTTTAGTCGGGTCCTCTTTGACTTGCTTGAAGTACAATATTGCCAAACATAAGCATATTAAAATTGGTGTCATACTTGTATATGGATGCTGCCAACTGAAAAAACATGTTTCTGTAACTGTGGAAAACTTCATCTCGCTAACACCATTATATGAGACATCGGAAGTCTTTCTGGGTTTAGACTTGGCTCCCAGAATGGAAGCAACATCAAGAAACTTAAGTTTTCATATCCGTTTTGATCTTTGGCAAGACCAGATGGTGTCTCAATTTAGACTTCTGTAGAAATCACTCATGCTTTGGCTGGTAGTTCCTACTGGAAGTCATAAAAGCAAATTGAGAAGAAAAATGATAAAAGAACTTTTCATTCTGGCTTTCTTTGTAATTTTTTTTAAGAGAGCCTATATTTTTCTATCTGTAAAGGCATTGGATACATGAACTTCTGTATATTTGTATGATAATACTGTGGGTTTTCAAACCCATGTTTGTAACCTGGTTCTCAGCCTCTTCTGTTTAAGAGGAAACCTTACTTCTGTGTGCATACCTACAAAATGATTTTTCAATTCTTAGTATATATAAAAAGTCTAAGCAATTTCTTCTGCTTCGAAGAATCAGTGGAACTATTCCTGCTGCAGCTTGTTCTTTCCCATATGTAAGCTTACATTCAGTAGAAATGATTGAATGAGAACCACCATCCAAAAATACAACCAATACACTTGAATGAAAGTAAACCCTCCCTGAAGTCATTACATTTATTAGTAAGAGCAAAAAATACTGCTGCAGCACAAACGTAAGGGTAACAGCAGATAATAAATTAGCAGAATGGTGCCTTCTAACAGGAGAAAATGTTAAGAGCTGAGCGAAAAAAAAACAAGTATAGATAGGCACTGATTCACCTCTCATATCAAAAATGAGGTTTAAATTATTTTCTCCACAAAATAGTTACACCTGGCCTAATGTGTATAATTTTGCATCTCAAGTGTAGGTAAGGCTGATAGTGGGAAAGAACTTGGAGGAAAACTATTAAAAATCTGGTAAGATATGAAAAGTGGGAAACATATTCATTAAATAGGCTCCTGAATATTTTCTGTGCTATCTGGAACTGTAGGGTAGAAATGTTGAATCAGTGTGTGTATTGTGACCCAAACAATCATGTAACTAGTAGCAATGCTTAATGACACATTTATCTAATGTTTATTATAACAACAGCTGATACAGGAGATCAAAGGAAATTCTCTAGCTCCTGCAGAACTGAGTTTGAAAGAGAACTAGCAGTGAAGTGGTGGCTAAAAGGAATGAAACTAAGCAAGGCCATTTAAAAGCACACCATAGAAAATGCAGCCATTCTGAAATAGCAAAAAGCTCTTTCAAGTCATTTGACACAGCCACATGATTTCAGATGGGACGTTCTTGCTTTTACATGCATCTGTTATATAAGTTGGTAATTACTTATTTCCATAGTATATATGTAAGTAAATGCTCTTACACTTCTAAGAGTGGAAAGTGTTTGCAGAGTTTAAAAGATTAATATGAGGAGGATCTGTTACTGTCACTAACATTCACCTTTGATTGGATTATATACTAAAACCAGGAGGGCCTGCTATAAATGAGCAGAAATATTTGACTTACACTTGTTACTGACTATTTTATACCTCCTTTTCATCTTTGTGTGATCATGATATTTTTAAAGAGAGTTTTTATGTCACTTGTATATTTTGCTTTCTACTAAACTGTTGTTACATACACAAAGCGAGGTTACTGAATGGTAGTTCAATTTTTACTTCAGAAAGTAAAGGAAATAAGCACCTATGAGTCCAGAGAGGAGTAAGAGTGGTGATTTCAGACAGTAACTGTGTGAAATACTGTTTTGTAGAGAGATCTTTCTGGCAAAGAACTTCCTGAGCATATCTGAAATTAAAAGCACAGCCAAAGTATCTTAAATGCTATGTTGTTTTCCTGAATCCACCCTTGCTTCTTGAAATGGAGGTTTTTTTGGTGTTTGTTTCCTTTGAGAAGCTGCTTAAAGCAAATGTTACTGCCCTTGCACATCTGTATCACTGTCTTAGAAATCCTCCCTGTTCTAATGGGACTGCTTTAAGAAAAAAGCATGATGACTCGTGAAAAACTTGTGAAAAGTGGACCAATAGACAAACCACGCTGCCTGAAAAGCAGCAAGTTTCTCTGCTGTCTCACAGTAATATTGTGACTATCTTGTAATTCATCTCTTCTGTGTTTGTTCTTGGATGTGCTCATTCAAGGCTGGAATCTGTTCTGTTGAGGTGTTTGAGTGCTGTTTCCAGCAATGACAAAGTGAACAACAGAAGTTTGGCTGAGTTTTGTTCCCCATTTCTGTCTTTCCACTCCATTATCTGATGACAGATACTCGGATCCTGCAAGCCATACATATCTCAGCCCAAGATCTCAAAAAACTATTCTTGATCAAGCAGAAAGACAGGTGGAAGACTTTACTGTGGGTTTTAGGTCATACTCAGTATTTTGGATCAGTATATTTTAAAGAAGAGTGTGGCAAGGCAATTCATGACATTCTGAATGGCCTGTTTAGAAATAAAATAATTTCATCCTTGTTACTTGATATTTTTGTGTGTGTTTTATAATGTATGTGATACATCAATACTGTTGTACGTGTATTTCTAAATAAATTATTGGTAATGGGCTGTATTCTGAAAATAATTTGTAAGACCAGTGTTCTAGATAATCTTAACTTGATCTCTCTCTTATTTTCAGTCCATTCTTTGATTTGGGAAGAGAGAAATCCCCACAAATAATGCTAAAATCCGATTTCAGGCATACATTTGACACTTTGGTGTCTATTTTTTTTACAGTACAGGTTTTTAAGTTTTACGGTATTTTGTTTAAGTGCTGTGCATTGTGGAAGATATTTATGGAATAAGAAAGTAGTTCTGTTCTCTGCCAGGCACAAAATGTGTGCAAAGTTGTAGGATTTTGTTTGGTTTTCCTTGTTCCATTCTTCCCTTCCTAGAGCATACATCATCCATCTTAGAAGTTACATCTGACAGCATTTTTTAAAGCTTTTGATTAATTTGGTTATGTGTAACATCACTTCTGGTGTTTCTCCTTCATCTGACTTCTGTGCTGGTGCTTTAATCTTCAAATGTGCCCTTTCCTACTTAGGAACTGTGCATTCGTGACAAGTATCTGCTAGAGAATGGGCGTGCTTAACAAGCCTCTTTTCTGCTGTATTCTAGACACAAATCTAGACTCAGATCTCCTGACTTCACCACATTTTATTAACTGGTGTGTCTAGTTCTTGATCATCAGGGTCCTTTCTAGTGATACAGATAGATTTATTTTAAAAAGAGGACCTGGGAAGTTGAGAACAGGGAATAGAAACTAGCTGTCAAAATTTGAAAGGTATCAAGGAGGACTTACTGAAATAAATTCTTTATTCATATTTTTGCAGATTCTGGGCCAAAATCACAGTTTTGTTTAAGGCAAACTTGAGCAGATGATGCGACTTTAATCTAGTGTGACTTGCCTGCATGTATTTTCAAGTGCTCAAAGGGAATTCACATTTGATTATTTGCACCATAGTGCACTGCATAAAATATTCATAGAAGTGTCACTTTTCCATAGGTGGCACTCCAGGGCAAAGACAGGGACTTTGGGAAACTTTACATTTTTAAAGTAATAAGTATGAAATGTGTGTTGAAACAAACATATGCTGTTTGGTACTGGTGTCCTGCAGCAACTGACAAGTCCTTTCTAGACCAGTAAAAAATTATAATACCTGTATTGATTTTGACGGGGATTCAGAGTTTGCTAGCTAGGGTTACTGCAAGAAGTTTCTGCAAATCAGAAGTGTGCACAATTAGAACACATGACACGTACTCTAAAACTTTAATTGCTAACCTATTAAGATTTAGTATCTGTTGTGTTCAAATTCATATCTCTGGTAGTAATGCACAGTCTAGTTGTGTGAATTGATCTGAACCCTGTAAGAGATAATGTAGCTTCACTGGGGCTTGAGAAATTGCAGTCTTTATCTGAATTTTCAGTTTGAAGCTGTTGCATTGATCAACCTATTTGCTTACAGGAGTTACTTGTTTTAAAGAAATCGAGAGACAAAACGTGAAAGCTTGCCTTGCTAATCAGGGTTGAATTCTGGGAATAAAGCAAAGAATGTATTATGCATTGAAGAATGCAGTTATATCTCAAATTTGATTATATAGTTTACACCAAATTCCAGTTTTGTATTTTATGGAAAATAATCTGGACATCTTAAGTTGCTCGAAGTTGTTTTGCAAACATGACTATGAGTAACTGTCATGTATTCACTGTATTAGAAAATAGCTTTGTATACCAGCAATTTCCAAGCTAGCCAAATGTTTCTTGGGTTTGATAGTATAGAACAGGAAGCTTAATAAATCTATTTCAAAGTTTCACAATTAAGAACTTTGTTAACATCTAAATAAAAATGCAAGGTTTTGCGTAGTAGTTTAAAGGAAGGAAATTGAGGAAACATACTTTAAAAAAAAAAAACACTTAAATTTTTTAATGTTCGGCCTAAGGTTTATATTTTTCTAAAATGCATAATGTTACCAATTTTACCTTGATAGGTATCTTTGAGGTTCTCAAAGTGATGCATGAGTTGGGAGTGGAACTTGATGCAGAAACATACACAGACTATGTTTTTAGAAATTTTGCCGATAGTGAAACTGCCCGTGCCCAGCTGAAGGTAAGTTTACATTTAGAGTTCATAAGGATGACATGATTTTGTTTTCTGTGTTCTCTGTGAAGGCTTTAGATCACAGTAGTGCTCTAAACATGAACTTGATATGATGAAGCTTGTTCAGAACATGTAATTTTTAAACAGTTGTTGCACTGCTGGTTTATTTGCCATGTATTTCTCCTGCTGCTTTTCCTTCTGCTTTTCAGAATTGATCAAAATACTTGGCTCAAGACTTACCAGCTTTCTGTTTCTTGAAGTGGAAAACTAACTAAATTAACTGAACAATTTTCTTTTTTTTTTTTTTTTTTTTTTTTTTCCTGATGTTTAGAAGTATTCTGGTGACTTTTTTTTCCTTCACTTGTTAAACAATTCATAATTGCAAACTAAGTTTACCTGTCCCACTCTTTCTGGCTTGGTAACTGTCTTTTGCATTTGAATTCAATAGAAAAAAAGCTGGAGCTTTTTTCTCAGCAGCTTAACTGGCTAGCCATGTAGAGCACTTTCTACGTTCTCAACAGCTATCAATACAAGAATGCCAATGTCGTTTGGAAGTGTTAAGAAATGCAAAGTGTCAGGAGGTCTTCTCTGTGTGTACTTCCAATGATTGATTGTTTTATCTCTAGAAAAATGACTGCTTGTTTGAAACTGTTGGACTCTCTGTAGCAGAAATAAGATATGAAGCAGTACATGGAAGACTGAACAATGTTCTTTCTCTGTGTAAGTACTTTTCACGTTGCATGTTACTGTGTAGTTAGCAGTAGTGTTGGTTGTGTAGGTTAAGATTTACGTGTATTAATATGAGGGAATTAATTACATGGGGAAACTTAAGCAAAGGTTTTATTATGTGAGGTCCTCTATAATCAAATGTCAGACAATGTCAAAGTATGAGTTCTGGACATTCTATCATGGTTAAATTATTTTTTTTTTTAAGTATTGAACCTGGGCATAAGGTTTACGTATAAGACATTTAGGAATCAGAGCTTTCCTCAGGTTCGTGGTTGTGCCTGCATTGTGATCCGCTTGTACTTAGAGTGCATAAGGAAACAATTTTCCTCTCACAATGACTGTTAAGTTGTTGGTGCAGGGTTTGTTTCTGTTTGCAGCATCAATTACAAAAGGGTACTAGTCTACCAATATGGCTCTGAAGTACTACAGTACTACATTAATGAGAGGACTAGCTTTAAAGAGTTGATTGGCACTGAGGTTGAACTGAGAATGATCTGCTGATCCGTTGGTCATAGAAGTTATATATATAAATTTGATGGGTAAAATAGGGGATACAGTTGTAACAGCATGAATTTAATTGCTTTTTAAGAGTTTTCTCCAAAGATTTCTTTTGATGCAAAATTTAATATACATCAACTGAATGCATGGAATGGGATGATTTGCTTGGTTAACTAGAAGTATGTTTCTCTTCCAAATTTTTAGAGAAATAGAGTTTGTATTTGCCTAGTATACTGAAACAGTAATAAAATATCTAAATCTGGACTGAATCAGATAAAGAAAGATTTTTTTTTTTAAACAGTTCTATGTGTCCAAGTTTCCTGGAAAACAAAAGCAGTATGCTGCAGTTGTCATTAACTGTTTTATTTAACAAATGTAGAAATACACCTGCATGCTGGGAAACTGCTGTGTCGAAAATGAGAAAATTAAATGAGTAGTTACTTATCAATGATTTAATTTTATTAATGAATGAGTCTTCAAGTGTAAACTTATATTCTGACGTTGCTTGCCCAAGTGCCAAAAAAAGCCAGTGGCATCCTAGCTTGTATTAGAAATACTGCGTCCAGCAGAGATAGGGAGGTGATTGTCTCCTTATGCTCGGCTCTGGTGAGGCCACACATCAACTGTTGTGTTCAGTTTTCGGCACCTTATTACAAGAGGGATGTGAAGGTGCTGCAGCGAATGCAGAGGAGGGCAGTGAAGCTGGGAAGGGGCCTCTTCAGGCATAAATCTTATGAGAAGTGACTGAAGGAACTGGGGCTGTTAAGTTTGAGAAAGAGTAGGCTGAGGGGAGACCTCAATGCTGCCTACAGCTACCTGAAAGGACATTGTGGAGAGCTTGGTGCTGGTCTCTTCTCGGAGGTATACAGTGATAGAACAAGAGGGAATGGCCTCAAGTTGCTACTGGGGAGGTTTAGACTGGACATTAGGAAACATTTTTTCACAGAAAAATGGTCAGGCATAGGAATGAGCTGCCCAGGGAGGTGGTTGAATCACCAATCCTGGATGTGCTTAACAGTTATTTGGATGTGCTTGGGGATATGGTTCAGGGTAAACTTTGTAGAGCAGGGATATCTGTTGGACTTGGTGATCCTGAGGGTCTTTTCCAACAGAATATTTCTGTGATATCTGAGATTTTATTCTTGTTACAAAAAAAACCCAAAAAAAACCCCAAAAAACCCCCAACAAACATTACCCATGAAAAATGAAGTATCTAAAATAACTTTGACATTTTTCTTAAAGAAAAAGTATTTATTAAAAGCTATGAAATATTTTTGGAAAGTGGAAAAAATAGACCCACCCATGCACACTCAGTTTGGTTAACTGAAAGAGATTGAATGCGCTATAAGGCACAAATACATGTGCCTGGTGTGTGTGTGTATGTGTGTATATATGTGTATATATATATATGATACCAGAAGTATGATAGAAACACATAAAATAGGCTGCTTTCTGTCTTAATAGTCATGAAATTAGTCACACACAGTGTATTATTTAGCTGTTAGCATATTGCATTTAAATCTTGTAGGGGGTATTGCTCTTCGCAAAGATTAGGGTTAATAATTCATGGAAGCATAAAAAAATCTCTTTTGAACTTGAGCTTTAAAGGAAAGTATTCCTGTAAATAGTTTTCCAAGCTGAAGTGAATGCTAGTAAACCTAATTAGCACCTATGTAATGATAAGGCACAAATATTAAACAACCAAATTTTTTTTTTTTTTTTAAACTTGGCTGCTTTTGCAGTATTAGAAAGAGGGGAGAAACAGATGCAGTATGGAAAATAGTTCAAGATTGTCTCATCAGTGTAGTTGGAGGTGAACATTGGTTATTAATGCTGGATGCTATCTAGGTGTATTGATTCAGCTTCTCATGCCTTATAATGTATAGATTTCTGGTAGTGACAAGATGAAAACTACAAAGCATCAGCTGAGGAATCTGGGTACATAAGGCAGTGTGCATGAGAGCCGCTTTTTCCCTTTATCATGCCGTTCCATTCCACTTCATTGTCAGTCCGTTGATTTTCTCAGACTTGTTTGTTGCTAAGGAAACCAGGTTGCTGATTGTCAGCAGTAGCTGAGCATACTAAGATGCTTTTCTGCTCGTCTTTTTATGAGCAAAAAGTTTAATATACTGACGGAGGAGTATTTCTATTGAGGGTTTGTTGAAACTAACTTTACGTGAAATTTTCAAGCTGAAATAGTTCTACCACTTAAAACTTTGAATTTTCTGCATACCTGGAATTAGACTAAGGAGTGTTCGGACTAAGTTTCAGCATGCTGTTGCTGCCTTTTACTTGTCAGGTTTCTATAGAACTGGTGTTTTTATTTCAGTTCTCTTGTTGAAGGGGTCCAGTGCATTCAGTTTTTAGAGGTTTTAAATTCCGTCATGATAGTGAAGTTGATAACCTCATACAGGGCTTAAATGCAACTATATTCTTTTTCTTAACTGGGCTGTGGTACTGGAATGAGACACAGCAGTTCTAGAGGAAGAAGGTAGAATGATTTGGAATACTGAGCCAAGAAATGATGTAAAAATGAGGGCATGGGGCATAACTGTACATAACCTCTCAAGACATCATATTTTCAGTAATTTTACAGCTTCCTTCATGTTCAACCAGTATCACAAATATCAACCTTTAGAACTCAGTATCTTTGTCTTTTTTTCCAGTTTAACTTAATAGAGAGCACTATATAGGGGGCTACTTTCTCTTTCTTGTCAGGCAGTTTACAGCAGCAGAGGCAAACATCTAAGAAAATGTCGTTGTGTGGGTTTTTTTGTTTGACTGGGGTTTGTGAGGGTGTTTTTGTGGCACTTTTTGGGTGGGGAACACACATCTAAACAGAAGGGAAATTGTTGAGACAGGTATTTAGTCTGAAACAATTAGCAAACTCTCTGATGATTTTTTTTTTTTCCCCCCCTACTCTAGTATATGAAGTTTATTCCATCAGGATTGTCTGAGTTCTGTTTTGCTTTCTCGAACATAATATTTTCTTTGATCTTGGTCTTTATTGCAGATGCTTATTTTTGTGGAAAAGATTAATATATTAACTGTTGATATTAAATGCAATGGGTGGGGGGAATAGCTCTCTCTTAGAGTATTTGTTTCCTTCTGAAATAGAGCAGATAAGAATTGCTGATAAAACTAGGACTGATTCAAATACCTTGGTATTTGAAATTTTCATTTGCAGGTGTTTGCCAGGATTTACTAAGCTAATGAAATAGTTCTTTTAATGACACAGTATTTACATGACCTACTGACTTGCTGCAGCTCAGGAATCATTTATAATGACTGTTTAGACACATTTCTTTCATTTACAGTGTCTTCAGCAAGCACCCCTCCTATTGATTTCCGACTTTTTAGAAACAGCCTCATTTTGGGTTTTAAAAGGTAAGATGAATATATTAATATTTTTCTCTGTAGCAAAGTTCCCTTTCTTTTTTCACCCTGTTGAGCACAAGTCTGTGCAGTCTTTTTCACCCTGCATTTGAAAATTTTAGAGAGTTCCATGAATTGCGAATCTGAGGTGTATCTTGGTTCCTCTCTGCTATCCCTGGTTTCCTTGCCTCTGCTATATAAGAGCATACGTTTGAAGTATTTTAACTTGACTGTTGTGTCTGTGATATTTTTTATATTTGACAGTATATAAACTTCTCAGTGTAGTAAACATTCAGGATTTTATCTTTATTCACTTTATAAAGAAAAAACTGCTATGCTAATGTAAGAGTTCCCTGAAGATTATCATATTAATTCTTTAAAGTAAACGGGTGCTTAAATGAAATAGAAATATCAATAGGAGCCAGGTATGTTCTACTACTGATAGTCTCCTGATTTTACTGGCTGATATTTTCTAAAATTTTATAATACATATGAAGTATAATGTAGCATGTGGATGTGACCAAAATAATTTTCCAGTAAATTGCAGGTTCTAACTGCTCTACCATGGAAGAAGGAGGAGAAAAAGCAAACTAGAGTTCATATTGGTTTTGCTAACGAGTCTATAGTTGTCCTTGACATCTGAGGGATAACTGAAATAATGTCTTAGTTGCAGCAGAGGTATTTGGGATATTTTACTGTTTGTTTTAATAGTCAGCCCTCAGATCATCTATGTTAGATGTATTCAAGTAACAAAGTTTAGAAACACATCTCTCTATCGGTAATAATTTTCTGTTTCCATTTAAGCTTCCCTGGAGCCCAAAAGCCCAACAGAACAGAATTTAGGTTGCCCCCCTCCCCTTCTCCCTTTGCGGAAAAGTTAGGCAGAAGACAGTAGGGGTAGGCAGCAAAAGGAAATACAATGACTTGGAAGTGAAAAAGAAAAAGTAATTTTAAGAAAAAGTAAAAAATAGTGTTTAAGGGAAGGGAAGGTTACAGAGATATTACAGAAAGGAATATATACAGGTGTGTATATATACAAAACCAGATTGGATGGCAGTGGATTATCTAAATTGGATTCTCTTTGGATGCAGGTCTGCCCACATGAGTAGGTCCAAATGATGTGGTTAACAGGAACAGCAGTAACAGGAGATGGTACAGAGGTAAAGGCAGGAGAAAGAGAGCATAAAAATCATCAGTTGATGCAGGACTTAAAATAGAAAGGAAATCATAGCAATTTTTTGCACACAACTAATGCTAACATCAAATGCTCCTGCCACTGGAGAGTTGTACAGATGTTGAGAATGTGTTTTAAATTACCCTTAAGATGTGACTAGGTCATATTATGAAAACTAGCTGATGAAGAATCATACTTTCCTCGAGTGAACAGGTACTCTCCTTGGTGGTGAACAGTTGCTACTGTGGTGATTTTGAAAATTACTGGACATTTAAACTGTTGAATTCTCAGGGAAAATAAGATAGGGGGTTTTGTGGGTGGTGGTTTTGGTTGGCTGGTTTTGGTTTTTACTTCAGCTTAACTGTTCGACCTCTCCTTGCCACTTCTAACTGGGGCATAAATTTAAGTTAATCTCGTTTGCCTGTATTGCTACATCCAGACGTAAACTACATGTTCCCTCAGAGCTTTTGAGCCACAGCCCTAGAAATCATGTTTGCAGAGGATCCACTTGTCCTTTCCATGAGTCAATATGAATACCTTTGAAATATCAATACATTTAGCTTCCAAACCTTTTTACAAAGAGTCCCATGGTAAAGACGGGTAACGGGTACAAGTTTCTACAGAGGAGATTCAGACTGAGTGCCAGACATTTTTTTCACCATTCAAACTATTAAACATTGACATAAACTCCAAAGGAGGTGGTGGATTCCCCTACATAAGGTGGTTTCAAGGCCCAGCTTGACAGGGTGTTGGGCTGTCTCATTTAAACTATATCCTTACCCTGAAAAGTTGGACTACATGATGCCTGAGGTCCCTTCCAACCTGCTATTCTATTCTACCTAGCTTCAGAAGCTACCTACCAGGTTGGCTGCGCCCAAATACTGTTTCTGAAAGCATACCAGTTCATGTTTCCTTTCCTATTTAAAACTTAATGTCTAGAACAGCCTGAAAATGAAGCTCGAGGCTATGATAAGATAGAAGAAAACAATGTGTGCTTTTTTGAATGACCATGGCAAAATTTTGTGACTGAGTGTGGGTCTTGAATATTCAAATGATCAGAGTGTAGGACTGGTGTGCAGGGTGGGGACACGTGAACAACATCTATGGCAGGCTAGTTTATGAATTTCTGTTGAAACTGTTCTTCTCTACTGACTACTTTGAAGTATTCAAATTCTATCTGCCTGATGTACCATTACTGTTTTGGAGTCAAGTACTTTAGGAAATTGATGCATTTGATATCTGCAGTTCATTGTCATGCTGTCAGTGGTGGAGCAAGTTCACCCAGGAAAGCTTATCTCACAGATAGTGTTCCTCATCCTGCCCTCCCTCTGCCCCCCACACCCGACCTGGACATGCATTCGTTTCATTTTCAAGTACAGGTGGCAGTAGCACCAAAAAAAAAAAAAAAAAAAAAGTTTCATAATCCTGAACCTCATAAATAAAATCCTAAACTTCCATGAATGATCTCAAGTTTCTATGCAGCAGTTCAGACTGAAATCTTATTTTCCTATTATGAGAATTACAGGAAAATAAGGTCACAAGTTTTTGTTCTTTTAGCTTTATGTAGGTTAATGCTGCTTTGTAGTTATGGAAAAGTTATAACTTCTAGTGAGAATTTCTCTGTTCTACAAATTACAGGATTTTTTTTCAATTTTCTTACACCTTACAACACTTTACTGTATTGGGTCTTTTATACTTTTGTGAACTGATGAACGTTTGGTATTTGGTTATAACATGGTGATGTACAGAGAAGTGCTCTCCCTCACTTTCTGTACTGTTCTTTGAGGGGAAAAATATGAGTTCCTTCATTCTGTTTTCTTTTAAATAAAATACTATCTATACATCTTCACTGTAATAAACTTTATGTAAGAGATTTGATTAGTCTTTCTTTTTTGCATGGTATAAATGCATTTATAGCTTCCTGTAGTTTCATCTCTATACAAAAAATCTAATTTCTGCTTTTTCAAATTGCATAGCAGACAATTGATATATGGAAAGTGTGACTTGTTTGCATAAAGCTTAATTTTCTCGAAATGCTAGGTAGAAACAAGTGTAAAATTTAAAAAAATAGAAGATTGAACTAAAAATAAAACCAGAATATATTCTTTGTAGTCTTTACTAAGACAGTAGGTAATAACTATTACCTATTTGGGTTGCTGCATCGTTATATTTAGCAAAAACTATGCTAAGTAAACTGACCATATGCAGTACAATAAAAAGTCGAGCACGTTCTGTACAAAGTTGGGTTAAATATGTGGCAGTGATTTTATTTTTATTTAAGTAATTTACTAAGATCTTCAATGTAAATTATCTTTGCTTCGAAAAAGAGTAAAATAATTCTATTGTTTTTCATTTGTTATCCTTTGCTGCCCTCTTCAGCTCACATGATGTACATCTTTGGAGCAAGGTAAGTGGAGATGATGCTGTAAATAAAATCAAGTTCTTTAGACACTGTGTGTTTATGGTGCATTTCTGTAAATCTGAATTCTGAGCCTGATAATTGTAGACATGATTGAGCGAGACTTCTGCCAGTGGCAGATTGTACAGCTGTGTGAAACTGAGTTTTCAAACCAGACACTTAAGTGTAATAGTGAGAAATCGGATGTAGTGTAGTTTATGCTGCTCTGGTTTCTAGATCAATGTTGTTATAGCTGAAGGTAATAAATAGTTGGAGCTTCTGGAGTAAAATCTGACATGGTTGTGCAATCTGACCTGTTTGAATTCCCTTTTCCATCCCCCCCTTCCCAAATCTTTCTTCCTCTCCCTATACCAGTACGAGCAAAATCGTAAGTCACAATTAGAATTTTAAAGTTTCTGTCATATAACTTAAAACATTGAAGGCAAAGCCAGATAAAAGAAGTCATCTGGACGATGTCAGGAGGAAATGACTGGTCATCTTGGCCTCCCTGGTATGAGCTACATAATATTAAAGATGCTGCAGTCTAAATTGGTCAGTCCATTTTGTGGAGCAGTAGGATAAAGTAAATGTTGACAGGTACTGCCTGAGATGTGCTAGCACTGTTCTGTTTTATGTTTTTCTTCTCCACTGGTGCTTGACCTGCTGACTACTAAACTAGTACACAGCTTGTGGTATGTGCCAGATTTTGCAAACAAATCTTGGAATTAAATAGAAATCGTAACTAGGGAATTTACTCATGAATTATTTAAATAAATCAGGTAAAACTTGAAGCACAGTGTTTTTTGTCATTATACCACCATGTTCTGTTGTGTGAAGAGGATATTTTGTATTCTGTCTCTGTCTGAGGCATAAAAAGGAGAGCTCTCCTTTTTGAAATTAATTATTAAATTAATTTTGAAGAACAGTTGGCCAACTCAAGTAATTCAAGTAATAATGGTCTGCACATGAAGTAGTGTCTAGAGTTTCTTTGATGTTCTTCACCGTGGAACAAAGATACGTTTTTGTTGTTTTCTATTAATTTTTCAGTAAATACCTGTATGTTCTGAAATAAGAACTGCTAACTTGGGAAATAAATGTATGCCTAGCATTGAAAATAAGACAACACATTCTTTTCTTCTATAATCCATCCTTTTTAATATTCTTTTGATACTTTATTCAGAAGAACCCTATTATCATTCATCTGTTTCTTAGATTCATTAGATTTTCTTGTAGGTTCTTCTGTGCATTAGTTTGTCATAGGAGGATAAGGACAAAAGGGCAGGAGGAGAGGTGTAGTTTGAACTGTGCATAGTATTGGTGGTGTTGGTAGAATGAGAAGTAATAAGAGAGTTCTGTTGGACATTTTCCATCAGTTGAAGGTGAGGGCTCCTTTTGTCTTTACTTAAAACACAGCACTTTGACACATCTCACTCTAACTTCCTGGAAATTGCATTCTAGAATCATGACAGTTAAAATAATTTTTTAAACAATACTTAATCTAAAATTTTAACTACATGTTATGTAATTTTGTTAGGAATAGTCAAATGGATTTTTGAAGTCATGTAGTTTAGATTAAACTATTTGTGAATAGGATGTGGAGGCTTTTGTGTAAATGTTTCTGATGACAAGAAGTTTGTATTCCTTCAGTTTGTGTGGCTGATGCTAAATTTAGTGAAACACAGTTTTTATGAATCATATTTTGTCATTCACAATTGCACTTATTTACAACAGTTGTACTAGTTATCTTAAATCTAGTGGAGCACAATAAATCAAGTGTCTGTATTTTCTTTATTTGCATCTTTCAAAATTTAAGAGGGGGAAAAAAAAAAAAAGAGAGAAGAGCTTTTTATAGGTCAGTTTCGGTCTTCTGGTAAATTGGAATGTAATTGTAACATCTCCAGGAATGACACCAGCTAATGTCTGTTTTAAGTAATATCATACAATAGCTAACTTTCTGTAGAATGATGTAAAAACAGAATACCAGAGTGTCTGTCTCACTGCCATTTCTGTCTGTAATATTTTTTTTTTCCAAGAAAACCCTATTATTTACCAAAAAAGCTTTTTTATATTTCTTAGAGAATTACCGTGATGTGGTCAAGAGCAATATTTTACCAGCGAAATGTTTTATTATTTTGAGAATTCAATTTCAGATACTATTTGTCCTTGCTTGCTTCTTTTGGCTGCAATGTACGATTATTCTGTTTTACCAGATAACAGAACTGTTGTACAAGGATGAACGTTATTGCCTGACGCCTCCAGGACCAACTGGTAGAGTTTCAATTTCTATGATTGTAACTTATCCGCAAATCCGTTCTTCTGTGTAATGATGGGTTTGAGGGATTACAACAGTAAACACTGATTGCTTCTTTTTGAAAGTGAAATTTGAAAACATGTTGGGTAAAAACCTGATTCAAATAATCAGTATATTTTGTGGGATTCTTGAGATTCTTTTTTAGAATTATAAACAAATCTTTCTGGTAATGATTAATTTTTCTAAATTTCTTGTCTAAAATAGAGATTTAGAATGAACACAGTATCAGTGCTTCAATACTTTAAAAGAAAAAAAAAAAAGCAGTCTTTCATCCCAGTTCTACCTTTAGAATGTCCTCTGATTTTGTGAAGCAAAATGATAATTAACATCCCAAGTTTTTTACTTTGAAAGAAGTATAATTTTAAAAACAGAACCAAACCCTTTTTGGTTTTTGTTGTTGTTTTTTAATGGGGGGGCTTACCTTCTGTCAGAGTTGAAGGGTCAAGGAGTGTGGAGAAAACTAATTTATGCTCTTTCTGTTCTCTGCTAGAGGTTCTCATGTATTTTTATACTTGTATAGATGAGAAACTTAGCACTGTTTCCTAAAATGAGTTTATCTTGATTTTGATTCATTAATAGTCAACTTACTCAGTATTAGCTGAACTAATGGTTATAATATTTTTTATGTTTTTATATTAGTATTGTAATGGTTGATGTAACTTGATAATGGGATATAATGGGTGAAATGTACAGAATAAATATGCAAAGTGTTATAAATCTGCTTTTTTCTTCTGAGTAATGACAAAATATTTGTGGCAACTATTTGGGGTAGCAGGCAGGAAAGGGGGGGAAGGCCTTGGGCAGTACCACTTCTGTCACACAGTAGTGGAAAAAATAGATTGAAGTAAGATTCTGTACTGCAAAGCTGTCACTAGGTCTGAAAATAATTAATATTCCTTTCACTCACCAGTTAGATATGTGCTCCCAAACCACATAATCTCTATGCCTCAGTGATCATTGTTGCCATTTCAGAGCCTCTCATCAGGGTGACATCTCACACCAAAATGATTTCTTATAAATTAATCTTGATAACATGACAGTCTCAGTAATTTTAGTGGAATGCTTTCTCTTGTTTTTTTTCCACAGAAGCTGTTGGCTATTTTCTTTATCACTTGATTGACAGCATGAGTGACTCAGAGGTACAGGCCAAGGAGGAGCGTTTGAGACAATACTTCCATCAGCTGAAGAAGATGGTACCATTTCATTTTTTGCTACATAATGCCTGTCCTGCCTGACATGTATCTATTAGATTTGAAATTGCTGCTTTTAAGTACAAGCAGACCACTTCTCAATGACATGCAAGAGCTGGAGACTTGAATTACGTCTGAGATAATTTCTGTTAGACAAATTTCAGTTTGGTTGTGTTTCAAAACTCATATAATTTTTTCCCCTCCTCTTGATACAGAACATAGTTATCCCTACAACCTTCTACAGTGGCATTTGCAGACTGCTGGACTCCTCTCAAGTTCCTGAATTAATTAAGGTCTGTGGTTCTATAGCAATTATTTTAAAGCTAAAAAAAATGGAGTATCTGTACTCCGTGAATATGTTCTCCTTTGCAAAGGAAATATCTTTATGCAGTGATTGTTTAAGCCTTTTAACCTTTTCATGATTTTTTTCACTGTTGAAGCTGGTTTTGTATGTGGAAAAGATAAATTTGCTAAGTGCTTTTTGAAGTAGATGTACTAATGCTGCAGAATACAGCTTTTTTAACATTGCAATTACGTAATTAACTTGGAACTTCTTTTGCATGATATGCTTACTTAGCAATTGAACTTCTTTGGCTGGATGATTAGTGATATCTTTGTTTTGCGGCATTTTAGGAGGCAAGGTTACTGTCTTATAAAAAATCCCCATCTACAGACAACATTCCAGAAGTAAGTAAATTCACAGATAGTGATGCTTGTTCTTACTGTAATGATGATGTTTGGATATGGGTTTTAGATGAAGTGTAATCACTAGCTTGCAGATCACGGAAGTATATTAATGTTATTTAAATCTACTATTTGAAGTTCAGAGGTTACTTTCCAGAGCAGGACTAAAGGCTGTCAAGATTTTCACACAGATCTGATACTTGACCTTGGAGCTGGCTGAGGTTTCATGCCTCAGTTTCCCCGTCTAGTAAATAATTTTTTTAAAGTCCTAGCTTGTTAACAGTTGTGGTACGAGGCTTGTGAATTACAACCATCCACATGAATGGCAGAAACTATAAATCCATACTGCCTGTAATAGTGAAGTGTCAAGTCTTTACATCTCTGATTCTAGCTGAGTGGAGATGGAAGAAGAAACAAGCTTCTATTCCCTATTTTTCTGAACACAAAGAACTGAGTGCAAGAGAAACAATAATGTTGACCTTTGTAGATCTGCTACTTAATGCCTTTTTTTTAGTATATTCTGAATCAAATCTTCAATTAGTATGTACTATCTAAACACATAAAAGCACTTTAAATGATTAAAAAATTTTTTCGAGTATTCAAGAAGATAATTATTTTGCCTGTCTGTTAATAAAGCAATACGACAAGTTGTTCAGGGAAGGGTGTTTTTGCAATTGACATTCTTTCTGTTACCTCTATTTAGAGTGCTAAATCTGACGTGTCTGCTTTGGAGGAGAAACTGGAAAAACGAAAAGCTGAAAACCAGCCTGTTACAGATGTCTTGAAACAACTCATACATACTCTTTGTGAGGAAGAGGTATCTTAAGCAATGCAGAGATAATTGGAAACACACAGCTGTATTTTAAAGGAACATAAATGACTATTATGGAAAGACATAGTAAAGCAAAGACAAGTGCAGTGCTTGAGGTTTCATGTTTGATGCTTATAAATCAAACATAAGTGCAAAAAAGCAATTAAATCGAAAGGTTAACTAATTTCAGCAACACCTTGAATGACATGTTTTGGGGGGTTGCTGAAGTTTGTTTACAATAATCTGCAAAGTGAATGATAGTAACAGCTGTGATAGGTTTATCATACATGCCAAATGTCCTTTCAAGCCATGGCTCCGGTCTCTTATATCTAGATTGTCAAGCAACTGATACATGCACTAGTCATTTGCAATTCAAATATTACTAGGTTGTTAATGCAGGGATTGAAATTCCATTTTCCTGCAGGAGGAAAGCTCTTCTGAGATAAAGGGTCTCTTGCCTTCGTTCGGCAGGCGTCCAGCTGTAGTTTACATTCATTTAGTGTGTGTCTGTAATTTGTGGGGTATCACCACACTTTTATTCAGTTTCTTATTCAGTATGATCATGCCTATAAAGCTGTGTATATATAGGAGTGAGAGTCATACAAATGACAGTACAACGCTCTCTGTTGCCAATGAGTACAGTTTAGACAGAGTATTTCTCAACTGTCTGTCTATACGTTTTTTTTGCATATGAAATAAGAGTAGAAGTAAACACCACTGTTAAGTTCAAAGTGGCCAAATATATGAATGGCAGTGTATTAAAAAAAGTGAAGCTTTCTATGGGATCATTAAGTAGATTCATATTCTTCAGAAAACAGTCTCGTTATATACTTGGCAGAACAAAATTGTTAGTAATTCCAAATAAATAAGACTAATTTAGAATTTGGGCTAATGATCTTTGCAGTTTGTTCAAATTAAAAAAAACAAGTCTTGCATTAAAACCTGCTAAAAATATAAATATTAAGCCAGAAAATGTAATTAGAAATTTACTCCGAAGTTAACCTAAAAGATTTTGGTAGAAAAATATTAATTTCTGCAAAATAACTTCCACTCTTAAAATTTGCTAATGCATTGCAGCTTTGTGTTTTCACCATAACCTTAAACTAAAAGCACCAGAGCAGTCATTTAGCTGCACACTGAACATACAAGAATCATAATGTCATATTCCTCTAGTTCACATCTTTGCTTTGTTCCTTTTTTAGAATATGCAAAAAGCCCTTGAAGTGAAAGCCAAATATGAACCGGACATGGTTGTCGGTGGCTATGCAGCCTTAATAAATTTGTGCTGTCGACATGATAATGTAGAAGAAGCAATGAACCTGAAAGAAAAAGTGTAAGTATACCGGCACTGAAACATGTCACAGAGATTTATGCTGATACACAGACCTTGTTGAATTAAGTAGGCTGAGTATTAACCCCATCATCCATTTTTAATTAGTTTTCCCCACCAATGTATGTGCATTTAAAACAGTCATGGGTGTGGTTTTTTGAAACAAAATTTGCTTTGTATAATTGAACATCAGAAGCAGCTACTTTCTATGGTCCATAATTATTTTTTTTAAGTATTATTATTTTAAAAAGCAAATTACTATGTAGGATCTGCTATTTTAAACGTACATAGTGTTAACTTTGAAGTTTGTCTTAACTAAATGGAAAAAAAATGCCCCTATTATATGTTAGAAAGCACCTACAGTATATTTAGAATATACGGCACTATGTATGTTTCCTTTAGAATAAGTGTTTAAGTGACACTGTTGTAAGACTTAACAAGCATTCTGCTTTCAGTTTCAACTTTCAGAGCTTTGTATCTTAGCTCCAAGCTTTAACGTACTATGCATGACTTACTCTAGAACAAATTCTTGCAGATCTTTATTTACCCCATTTTCTCCTGAAAGCCTCCTTTCAGTCTGATGCTACAGTGACTATAGAAAAAAAATGTGTCTTACTCTCAGGTTTTCTCTGTCATGCACTCACACATTATTTGCTTTGGTTTTACAGTAGGTTAGTAAACAGATGCTCATTACACTGTGCTAGTGTTTGAAGTTAGATGAAATGATTCATCTATAAATATCAAGAAATGGTCTGTTCTGCAAGTAACTGCAAACTTTGGTTTTGGCCATATTACCACTTGCACACAATCCCCATAGATAGCTTGCATGACATAAAGTTGTCTTCTACTGGAGCTTTGCTGCAGCAGCATATTTTCACTTGCCTGCCTTAAATGTAGCATAATATTGCTAAGGAGTGACTCTTTAAATTAAAAAAAAAAACAAACAAAAAAAAACAGAAAAGGAACTAATTATAAAAACTGCCAGAAAAAAAAAAAAACCAAATACATAGCAAAAACTTCAGAATCTTAGGTTTTCACTTGTTACTATAGGCAAGTAGTTTCATATTCTTTATTAAGTAGCCCTGCCCTGGTCATGTGGACTGACTTTTCTTCTCAGGCTTATATGACAGAACCTGGGCTTTAAGGGTAGGAAGGCGTGCAGATGATAATTTAAATCACATTTTGATGGTACATCTTTTAAGGTCTTACATTTTTCCTTTAATACTTATTATAACTTGTAGCTCTCGGTGCTGTTGTTTTGTTATGTAGTTTTAAAAAACAGTCTTTAAGTTGAATCCATGAGCTGTGAACTTGTGTCAATACAAATCTTAATGATTTAATTTCTAGCTTCCCTAAGGATTCACCTGTTGCTCTTGATACTGGGAAGTATATAGCACTGGTAGAAGTCTTGGGAAGGCATGGTAGAGTAAAAGGTAATCCATTTGCTTTCATTGTGTATTTCTGCTATATAATAAAGGTATCTTGCCTCAAGAATAAAAATGTGAGTTGATATTAATGGTATATCATGTTCTGAAAAGTGCCTGAACATTTTGCATACAAATTTGCATGTGAATTCAACCAGAGATGCTTGGACAGTGCAGGCCATTAGTTTTAATGGATTGGCAAGCTTGTCATTTACATTTGCACAGCTCAGTGCCTTTTGCATTTCTGCAGCTAGTTTTTATTAGCATTGCTGTTTGGATTGAGTTTGAAGATCATGACTTATGGCATAAATTGCGTATGTGCCTAGACTAATGGCTTTGTTTTTGCTTAAGAAGGTTTGAAGGCTGAACATAAAATCTATAAACATAACCTTCTCACAAGAGCCAAGTACTGCAAAAAATCATGTAACTTTTTATAAAGTGTGTATTTTTCTGTTAGTTGTATTTTGTGTTACTGAATTTTAGAGTCCAATTGCCAAACCGTTCAGAAATTTGGGCTTTTAATGAATGTTCTGCAAACTGCCTATTCTGTATTTCTAGATGTTTGCATCAAGCTGTTAGCTTTTTAATTTCTGTCATTTAGTCTAATACAATTCTGTAATTTACATAATTTGGCTGATGTTTGAAAGAACTCTAGACTGTCATCAGATTCTAAAAGTGTCTCTCAACATCGAATTCTATGATTTTGTAGACTTCAACACCATATATGCATCGTCCAAGTGTAACCACAAAATGTTAAAAGTTCTACATAAAACACTATTCAGTAAAATAAAGCTAGTGTAATTTTTCTTCTCATAAGATCTTTCTTTGAAATTTTTCTTGACCTCTTATTAAGCTTAATTTAAGAAAAATAGAAAACAAAGCTGAGGTTTTCTGAATCATAAATCAGATGATGACCAATTCTGCATTAAAACAGTTTGAAAAGATTAGCTTGTTTTTAAGGAAATAAATACCCCTCAGAAAATAAAACAATTCATCAATGTATCCAGATGTGAAGTGGTCAAAACATTCTGCCCATGCAGTAGTTAAGAACGTTATAAAAATGCACTTATTCCATATACCAAAATGTATGTTTCTGCCTTGCTAATGAAGCTTAATGAACCTAATGTTTTAACATGCAGTCTGTTAGAAAGCTTTCATTGGCTCTCCTTGGCTAATTAGTATCGACACAGCAAACAGGCCCTATCGGTATCAGACCATTAGTCTGGCTGTATATACAGTGTAAACATATCTTTATTATCTGGCCTCGTGACAAGCCATCTGCTGAAGAAACAATGGAGTGATTTAGCAGATGTTAGCATTGAACGATAAAAGCATCCATTTAGTAGAATCTTGCAGCTATAGGGCAGACTGTACAGGGTTATGTGGTGCAGAGTGGGCACACAGTTCCTATCTATAATTTGTAGTCAAAGTTGCAGCAAAATGATAAAACCATGCTATTGTGGATTTATAATTGTAGTCTCGTTTAGAAATGCAAGTAGTAATTAACTTGAAATCGGCATTATATGCCAGAATTTACATTCCTGCTGTGTTTGAAATGCTGTTTTAATAGCAGTTTGTTTTCCCTACGTGAAATTACCTAAGGGTCTTTTGTGTTGTTTCATTGTAGATGCTATTAACATTCTAACAGAGATGAAAGAGAAGGATGTTCCTATCTCAGACAGAACAGTTGCATCTTTTTTCCGCGTTCTTAATGCCGCTGCCATGCGAGGTGAAGTTGAAACAGTGAATCGATTACATGAAACCATTGTGAACCTGGGGTTGGCAGACGCTGCCGTCCTTCATTCCCCTCTGATTACAGTTCACCTTGAAAAGTAAGCTGTGTTTGGACTTCAGATGAAAGAAGTTGTTACTATTTATTTGTCTTAATATGACCTGTGTATGCCATACGCAGCTACTCATACGTGCTTGAAAGTGCTCTGGCACGTGAATGTGCACATGTGCACATATCACTGAAGTGATCAAGGAATGGTAATCAACAAATATGTTTCCATCAATTATGCATCACATTGTGGTCTCTGAAAACAGCAGCTATTTTTTATGGACACATCAGAGATCAAGTGGGTATATGTTGAAATATGCTTATTAATGAATTGGTTCTAAAGTCTGTTTGACAGGATAGCTATTTGAAATATGATAGGTATATTCTCAACTTATATGGTTAAGTAGTATGTGTTTTCCCATCAAAACAGCATTATTTTGCTGTGCCATCCAGTACATCACCAGCAATTTGAAGGATGGTTGCTGTACACTGAAATATTTTTAATTCACATAATTAAAATAATTTGATGTTATTGCCAGTAGACTCCTGTGTTACTGAATTTAAAATGCACAGTCTGGTTTGTCTGTTGTGATTTCTTTCTTCCATGTATACTTTTAAATCCATTAACAGAGAAAAGGAAGTTCATTCTGGTAGGAAGTATCTATAATTGTGTGTGTCATGTTCCTTTGCATAAATTTTCATTACGAGATGTGGGATATTTGAATTAACGTATGTATGAACTATAGAATGGTTTCTTACTAAATTGAGCCAAGAGTTCCTTTTCACTTTCTTTACTTTATGTGCAAATATTTTCTTTTTCCTTTACGTAGTTACGTAAGGATTCTGGGTATGCAAGGTCTGTATAATATTTCCTGTATTCAAAATTCCTGTTAAAAAGACACAGCTCTTGTTAGGTACATGTATGCTCTCTCCCAAAAATAGTATTTTAGATGAGTGGTCAATAGTTAAGAATGGAGCATACATCCTTCCAGTCAGTGCCACTGCCTTGGCACTAGACAAGACAGATGTTTGTGTGAAAGTAATTTAACTGCAATCATATGTAACTAATGTATTGGAAAAATATCTGATAGGCGTTGCAATGTACAGTAAGAGCAGCTGCGTTTTACATAATTGCTTTATACACATTGACATGCAAGTTGTACATGGTGCTGCTTGGATTCTTTTCAATTGAGAAGTAGTATGTGATGATATAAATAAGGATGTGATTATGTGTAGATAGAAAGAGGGACAATCAGGAGTGCTCTTTTCATTTTGATTGCACGCTCATTTGTATTGTAAACTTCTTTAAAAGTTTTACCAAGCATCATTTTAATATATAGGGACTTTTTCTAAAGGGCAAAGTAATTCCAAACTGTGGAATTGTATGACTGCAAGTCACTGGTATGCACATCTAACTCATAACGTATTTCATATATATAAATTATGATAGAAAGTAAGCTTATTTCCTGTGGGGTTTTTGCCACCTTATGGTTGGAGACACTTGCTTCCTCTCCAGTGTTTTAAAACTGGAGGAAGCTAAAACACTGGAGGAGGTTTTTCCCATATCATTTGCTTGGAAGGAATAACTGAATTGTGCCCTTTTCCATTTTTTCTTTCTTTTTCTTCTGTTTTCATTTTTTCTCTTTTTTCCCCCCTTTTTTCTTTTTTATTTTTCTTTCTTTCTTTTTTTTCCTTTTTTCTCTTCCCCCCCTTTTTTCTTTTTTAATTTTTTTTTTTCTTGGAGATCATTAGAGTTTTTGAAAGTTATGAGTGACTGAAATAAGCATTAGTCATTTCTTTCAGCAGTAGTGCTTACTGTTTGCCATCCTGCATCTCAAGTATCATGTTGAAATGATGTCATTTAGCTGCAGGTCATCATCATGCCCCTGAAATGAGCTCTGGGATATTTTTTTCCATGTTCTACAGCAGTAGTTGTGCTAGTGTTTTGTGTTGTAAATTATTTCAAACTTTTTAACTGCTCGCAAAGGAATCTGTGATTTTCTTTTGAAGATTTCAACAGTTGCATGCGTAAAATGTTTTCATCTACCCCGTTTCTCTGTGCCCAGTCCTGAATATTCTGAAATTCCTAGTACATGGTAAAAGTGGCAGTTTGCAGCAGAGCATGAAAAATAGGAAGAAATCACACTACCTTTTAGGATTTTTTTTTTTTTTTTTTACCCCGAGTAAATTTCAGGAGAACCACCCCTCTGCTTTTAATTATATCATCTGTATTTATGACTGAACAGCTTTTCAAGATGACAAAATCACATTAAAAATTGAGGCAGTCCATTCAAGGTGATAAACCTGCCATAGACAAGTACGACAATTTTTAGTTTCTAAAATCTTCAAGGATGTGAAAAGCTTGTGCTTTTCCTTTAAAAGATATATTATGAACTTTCAACTGCTAAAAATCAGAAAATGTTCTGTTAACCAACACCATATAAAATTTAAGGATTGCGATTTTGCCTTTTACCTCTTCCACCGTCAGAAGAAACCTATTTGAACATTAAACCATTTTACAAAACTGAAAATGTTAGTGAAGCTAACAAACCTACTTCTGTACTATATTTGGTAGTGACTGTTTACAGGATAAATTGACAGATACAGAAACCACTCATGACTCTTTTTATGAAAGCCAATGTCTGAGCAACCAAAAATAGGGAAAAACCACCAAGGACTTAAAACCTTGACGTGGTTCCTGTCTTTTGCATTAACATAGGTTTGTTTCTGCTCTCCTTGAATAATATTACCTCTGAGAAAAGAAACAAAACAAAACATGTAAAGGTTTGAAATTTACTAATTCCTGATATTAGAAGTGCCCTCAGACAGGGGCGAGAAAATTTGCAGGCAAACTGGGAAAACACTGTTACAGGCTGTACAAACGAAATATTTTGTAGTTTTAAGTCGGTGAATGCAGGCAGTTGATAACTGTATTTCAAACGATCAAAAGGCTATGGTTAAATTGTGTGTCTTGAAAAATGTATTTTAATATTGTAACAGTGTATGAAAATACACTATAAACAGAGTAACATACAGTGTTTAGTAATGTCACAGCGTATTTTAATTTTAATACAGCCCTGTTCATTAAAGCACTGTATGCTGGTTTGTGATCAATGTGATAGAAACACAAACCCCATTTCATTTAGTTTCTTATGTAGTAGTTACAGTGTGAATGCAGTGCCTTTACAGTTTTCCTTCCATTGTTTTCATGGAGTTAAATTCTCAAAATTCATAGAATTTTGTTTGAGATTATTCTGTAGCATGTGGAAGTTAATTGGTTGGGGTTTTTTTATTATTATTATTCAAAATAAGGATCTTTTTTTAAATAAGATGGTATTTTTAGTGGCAGGGAAAAAAAATCTCTAGTAAGGAGAGGGGGTTTTCCTAATTTTTAGCAACTTTATTTTGAATATTTGTATTAGAACTTTTTACATGTTACATGGAAATTAGGGACATTTGGCTCTCTTACTTCATTATTGCAATTAGGAATTTAGCATCATCTGTGCCAAAGGACAGAAGTGTCTCATTTGCCCTATGGGGACAGGACAGTGATAAGATGATTTTTTGTCAAGGATCATTGGGTCGTAATTAAGTTACATTCATGGCTATTGCTTTTTGAAGGATGATTGGTAAATGACAGGCTTCATGTGCTTGGTACGGACAGTGTTCACTAGGGTTTTTTCTCCCTCTGTCAGAAAATCCTGTTGAGTCTGATAATGTAAATGTGGCATTTTATTCTGAACAAAAGAGCAGGGAAATGAGCTATCTTGTCTAATCATTCAGTTGTTTAACACCGACTTCCAGTTTAGACTCAATTGGCTGGAAAGCACTTGACATGTGAAGTTAGTGCTGTTCGGAACGCATGTTTGAGTAAATTTTAAAGTAAGTGACAGCTAAATTGCACCTAGGGAAATTACAAAGCCTTCAACACAGTTAATTTTTTGGGGAGGATTAGTTGTAATTGCAACACCAGTCTCCTTGAAGATTCCTTAGTATGGCAAATGAACAGAAAAACATTTAGCTCTTTCAAGAGCCCCTTCTCTTTTAGCAGAGTAATTTTTTTGTAAAGCCGATTGTACCTTGCTGAATTGACTTCCCTCTACACTAACATCTGCTTCAGATTTGTAGAGAGGGATTTATTTTACCAGTCTACCCTCCACCCCCACCCAAGAGAGTCCCTTTTTTCTTTTCTACCTCTCTAGTGATTTCAGGTTTGAGAGCTTTTCAATCAGTAAACCCCTTAGGTAAATTGCCACTTCGCTAAAGCTTTATGCATAATGTTGCAGCACTTCATTCCAATTAAAATCAATATTTGGAGTCTTATTTTTATCAGACAGACTCTCTGGTTGGAAAAGTTGTTTATTACAAGTATAAAGGGGTTAGATTTAGTGCTGCATTCTTGAAGCAAAAGGGGAGTGGCTTGCTGGAATTGAAGGGAGATGTTATATGTGTGCATGGTATAGCCAGTCCTGCTGCAGAATGTGTTCAGAAAACGCTCAGACATCTGAGTAATTTTGTCTCTTCAGACAGCTTTGTGTAAGTAAAATTGTGCACAAAAATAATATAGAGGATTGTGCCCATAGTATCTTGGACTTCATAGGCACCCTAAACAGGCACCTAAACCTTATGGTGTCCTAATGCCAGCATCAATGTAGTTGAAAAATAATTGCCAACATAGAACTCTTCCAGGATTATAGAAGGGCTAAGTATAACACGGTGATGACTGAGATTCCTTCATTCAGAAATAGTAGTATATCTTATTTATTGAGAAACAAGTTTCAGTGAGAGGCAAAATACACCTAATCTTTAAGTGGAGCAGGTATTAGCCCTGAACAGATAGTATTTATGAGTGACTTAAAGCTGTAGTATCTGGCCAACTCAAAATGGAAGTGTGGATCATCCGTGTTCACATTTTAAATACTATGTTGTCCAAACTGACACTGGAAGTAAGGTTTTCTCAACATACATATGTGTATATTGGCATTATTACCCCTTTTTTTTTTTTTTTCACTTATCCTTAATAATTAATTTGTAATTTTGGACCAGGCTTTTAATGTAAAGATGTAGTAAGTATCTTTTGGGAAGCTAAAAGGATCTCACAGATGTGTAAGTTAAGACAGGAAGACTGCTAAATATTTTCAAATTAACATCTGTTTGTTAGCTGAAGGTCCATATATCTAAATAGTATTTTCTTAAAATGTGGAAAATATTTTACTGTGCAATTTAGTTTTTGTTTTGTTGGTTTTGCTTTTTTTTAAGGTAGACATTCATAACAACATTAGTTACTTATAACCGACATTTTGAGTCTACACTGAGTTCCTAATTTTAATTGATTTACTGACAGAATTGTAAAAACTGCTTACAAAAGTAGCTGCCATTACTTGGAATTACCTGCAGTTTTTGACAATTAAGAAATACAAAAGGTTATTGCATAAATCATATTAACTCAAATAGAAACGTAAGTATAATGTCTTTGTAGAGGCTGAACATCTATGGCTTTTATTGCTTTGTAATTGGTTGTTGCCACTTGTATCACTTACCTCTTTTATAAACCCTGACTGTGGGTGACTGGTTGGCTGCTTGAATGCAACTGAACAAATATATCAGATTTAGATAGATTAAAAACAAATGTCTAGTAAGTTAGTGTGCAAGATACTGACCTCTTTAAATGTGGACTTAACTCAGGCAGCTTTGACCAGTAACTACCAGTAATAAGTACATTATTTCCATTTTTCTCTGTTCTTTGCTGTCTTTTTTCTCTATGTATACAGTATTAATGCCTTTAGATGTATACATTTTGAGACCAGAAATCTGTTAATGTTCCTTTTTGAATGACACTCCAATTACTTATTCATTTATTGATAGCTTTGACCTAAAAACAGTCACTTCATTCCTTTAGGAATACAGCTGAGACAATACTATGGCTGTTTAAGTATCAATATGAAAAGCTAGATTTACCACTGAAAACTTGAATCTACAAATGTTGTCGTGCCTCCTTAGAAACTCAGCAGTTTTCTGTAAAAATGGAGTTATTTTAGATGTTAACTGAACTTGCATCTAAAGCAGCAGAAAAATACTGATTATATAAAGCTTCATATCTTACTGTGGTAACTACCATAGTATTTCTCTTTTATGACAGTAATCTAGCTTGCAACATCTACTTGCAGTTTTGAAATTAACCTGTAATTTAGTCTTCACCCCAAATGACAAAAATTCAAATGACTCCGTGGGGTGCCAGAAGATGCACTGTAAACAGGGCACAGTAAGGGGGTTAAGGTAGAAATCCATGATCTTAGGTTCACTTTGAGAATGCAGGTATTACTGAACAAAATTAATTCTTCTGTCTTTTAAAATATTTAAGATAGTAGATGAAGATGGTAGTATGTGGTAGTCAGTTCATTCTTTGAAAAAGCAAAATTTGTGCTGCACAGATTGGAGAGGAAAGGACATCTGAATTTGGCTTGTTCTGGCACTTAAGGTTTGGTTGATCAATAATCAAGTTGCTTCAAGAATGCAAAATCATTATTTCAAGTCAGTTTTATTATGGCCTTCAACTGCTGCTCGAGTGATTTTTTTTTTTTTTTTTTTTCCCCAAAATTTTTTCCCCACTATTTTATTAATTGCACATTTTAGAGTGTTAATTTGTATTTATTGTTGTTTTAAAATCCTGATCTGATTATTTTTATGGCATTTTTGAAGGTGAGTACTGTATGTATAGGGGAAAATGCAGTGAAGGACAGACATAACAAAAATGGAAATACTGTACTTGTCATTGCTCAAAGGCTCCTGAGTTAAGTGCATTTAAGGAAGTCAGCATCCTATGTACTAATTTACTAACACCATGGATATACTGCTAGTGCCATGGCTCTGTGACATGGGTAGGCCAGTATAAAGTGTATTTTGGTACCTTAATATATTGTTGAATTAATTACAAAAATAATGTTTTTATTACAGAAAATATACCTTAGCTTCTGACCATTGTATAGAATGCAACTTCAGCTGTGACAGAAAGGAAATTAACAGATGATTGATAGCTAGTGTATTAAGGTATAAATCATATAAAGCAATCTAAAGAGCTGTGCTACTCTTACTTAACTGTGAAGATCTATACTGAAATAAAAGCGCAGTGAAAAAAATCTTGAAGAGCTTAAAAACCAAAAATGTCCAGAGACATTTGAAGGTAATATAATGTGCACAATATTAATTATTAACAAGAAAAATAGAGCTCTTAAATGCAAGGTGAAATTTCCATGAAATTGGGAGTTTCAGCACACTAGTACATAGCAGAACTTAAGAATTTAACATCAGATGCCTTTGGTTAATTTGTAGTGAACAGTAGTCATGCAATCAAAAATTATAGGGTCAAGAGGTTTAAGCAGAAATCTGTAGTTCTGTTTTAATTTCTGTGGCTGTCAAACATTCTTGGTATTTATTTGTAGGTAAACTTCAGCTGTTGTTTAAAAATAACTGTAGCAAGTTGAGGGAAAGAAATACACTCTTGGATTATAGAATAGTGAACGAGTTTTCCTTGAAATTTTCAAAACTGAAGTGGGTTCAGCACGGACTGCTTCTACTTTAGAATGTTTGATTTATTCTTGTTTTATTTTGTTTCACAAGGGATGATATGGCTGCAGCTCTGGAAGCTTTAATCGACTGTTATAAGAAATATGGCAAAGTTCTTCAGCTTCATAACGTCTACTGTAAACTGATAGAAAAAGGAGATGCTGATCTTCTGCAGAAAGGTTAGTTGCTTGTGGTTAAATCCTGTCTGCTTATATGGATTGTTTTCTCAAGGCTTTTCTTCCAGGGTTTGAAAATTCATTCCTTTCCACTGAAAGAGGAAAAAAACAATTGTGTTTATATGTGTAACTTTAAAGCAACTTAAATGGAACCTGCATTCTTCAGATTTAACATTAATTTTCAGTGTAGAAGACTCCTAATGTTTAGGTAGTACAGCATCAAGCTCTCAAAGATTAGTGCTGATACTTGCTCTAGCTATGTATATTGCTATTAAGAATCAACTTCATAGTAGCACAACACAATAGTAAGAGACTTTTGTTCTTTGGATAGTTATGCAGTTGAGAAATCTTTTATCTTTACTCTGTACAAGTGGAGAATGCCAATATATAATTTTATTTTGCAGAATATAATTTAAAATCTATTGCAGAAAAAGAATGTTTTAAATATGCTCAACTATAAAGCTACAGCAAACTGTGTAATAGGTTATAGTCATTCAATATCTTCAAAATTTTTTTCACATATAGCCTATTTCTAGCTTTATGGTAGTTGGAAAATGCCACTATTAAAAATATCTGATGAATGTATTAAATACTTCAATATATTTAGTAAATTAATGAGTTCTATTCTTTCTTTAGTTTCAGATTTTATAAGCAGAGAATATGGTGACATGATGGCTCTTTACGATCTCTTCTTTGCCTTCTTGGAAACAGGAAAATACAAAGAGGCCAGGAAGGTCATTGAGGTGGGATTTTAACCACAGTACTCTAATCATGCAGCTATTTAGACTCTTAATTAGAAACATTTAAAGTTTTTAACCTTTAATTAGACTTGTTCCGATTCATGTTAATAGAATTCAGTCTCAATAATTAAAAAAAACTCAGCTAGCTTTATTTTGTATAATTATAGCTCAGAAGCAAGACAGTCTTGTATATTGAAACTGTTTCCTCACTTCTTCAAATTTGCTGTTATATATCAAAATTATATTTGCATATTAAATATCGGATTGTGAAACAATTAAATTAAACTGGCATTCCTGGGTGTAAAGTTGCTAATCCTCTTTCGGAAGGAATTCTTTGTTCTTAAAAGCACTGGAATTTAATTTGCTGCAGACCATGCTCAGATTTATTTGTAATGCTTGTCTACAAGTTAATCAGCCAAACAAGCACTGTCTGCTACTGTTTGGCATTTAATTTAGCATTTCTTCTCTCTCTCTTTTCCAGGATAGTAAGCAGCTTATAGAAAGTGGTAGGTGACAAACTTGGTCTATTTAGGATTAGTATATTTTATCTAGGCTTGATTGAAATTGTGTTTACTGAAATTGATAAGTCAAAGGGGCTGCTGCAAAGTCTGCCCAGATTGTGATTATTTTTTCTTCTTAACATAGTTATGTGTTTTTAAAATACTGTGTAAGTTTTTGGTTAATGTGTGGGAAGAGGTGTCTTGTAGAAAAAGTAACACGTAGTTCTCATGGATTTTGTGTTATGTACATACACAACTCTGTAACCTGGTTTTTGTTGTGGGTTTTTTTTTTTTTTCCCCCCCTCCTAACACAAAGCGTATTTTTTTTCATAATTCCCCCAAGAATGTCTAAAATACCAGTTCTCTGCTTGGGTTATCTAATAGAATTACTGCATTTTAAAAACTCTTGAGATCTGCTTCTGTGATGGAACAATACTGTCCTGCTGTGGGATATGTGAAAATTGCTGCATCCAACATTAAAGAATTGCTTTTATTTACTTCTGAGAAGATATCTTGGAGCTCAAATCAGTTAACACAGAAGAATAGAAATAGCGATATCTGACGAAAGACAACACTGAGAACCTGAGTTCCTTTTAATAGCGATTAAAGTTTATACAGTAGGTAAAATTATGAAATCCGACATTCGGAAGTAAAACTAAAAGAGCACAACTTGTGCTTGGTGTGATTTAGCAACTCTTTCTTTGATGCTGGAACTTACATCCTCGAAACTTGGACTGGTGGGTAGGATTGTTGGGGGTTTGAAACATACTGTCATCATTTTACTGGGTGGTAAATTATCTCTGCAAATGCGTTTGTTATTTGCTTCCAGCTACTAATTATTTATGATCAGACACTTAAATGCAAATCTCAGTGCTTGATATCTGGAGACTAAGTGGAAATTTTCCTGGCTTTTTATGCTATTTTAAAATATTTTTTTTCCACTCTCATCTAGCTTCCATTAAGTATGAATTACAGTTTTGTATATGCTACTGAGAAAAAGAGATTTTAATTTGTAGGAGTATAGGCATTTAGCTAGGACTAGTGTGCATCTATTTTACTAGTGGATGAAATGGCACAAAGTCAATTACTGAGTGATATGTTACATTTTAAGTCTGCTTTCATTATGTGACAGTATGTTCAGTATTTTCCACAAGAGGGGAAAAAAAGAAAAAAACAGCAAAACTTTTAAGTTGGTGTTTTCCTGAAATAGAAAATAGCTTTCAGCCTGGAGAAGGCTTCAAGGAGACCTTATAGTAGCCTTCCAGTATCTGAAGGGGGCCTACAGGAAGGCTGGGAAGGGACTATTGACAAGGTCTTGTAATGGCAGGATGAGGGGTAATGGGTTTAAACTGGCAGAGGGGAGATTGAAACTGGATGTTAGGAAGAGGTTCTTTCTGATGAAGGTGGTTAGACACTGGCACAGGTTGCCCAGGGAGGTTGTGTCTGCTTCCTCCCTGGAGGTGCCAGGTTGGATGAGGCCTTGAGCGACCTGTTCTAGTGGGAGGTGTCCCTGCCTATGGTGGGGGGTTCGAACTGGATGAGCTTTGAGGTCCCTTCCAACCTAAACCATTCTATGATTTCATTGTTTTGAACTATAATCAAGTTAGAGTACAGGGGGGATGGGGAGGGAGTGTTTGATGGGCAGTCAAAACCTTAATTGGTATGATGTAGAAAGAGGAGTATAAGGTGTATGTGTTTCATTTTTCTCTACTCCAGTGGTGTTTATCACTGAATTTCTTCTCTTGTTAGTCATCTGATTGTTTTTCGTTTTTCCTTTGTCATTAAATAATTTTCAGTGAGGGTAATCAGTTGGCACCACTTTCTCTTTTGAGATGCTCTTGCCTATTAAACACAGGCTAACTTTCAGTACATACTTTAATCATGTATTGCTGATTATGGTGGTCAGTTGATTTTAGTGATAGCATTTATTCTGGAAGTATCTATGAATATAAGAAATGGTATCTAAAAAGGCAGTAATAAAGCTTAAGAAGAATTTCTTTAGGAGGTAAGGAGATGAAGACCATGTAGAATCACAGAATGGTAAGTTTGGAAGGGACCTCAAGGATCATCTAGTTCCAACCCCCTGCTAGTGGCAGGGACATCTCCCACTAGTACAGGTTACTCAAGGCCTCCAACCTGGCGTTGAACATCTCCATGGAGGGAGCATCCACAACCTCCCTGGGCAACCTGTTCCAGTGCCTCACCACCCTCACTGTAAAGAACTTCCTCCTGACATCTAGTCTAAATCTTAGAATATAGTTGGTTAACTGGGGTGTTTGTTACTGAAGACTTGAGCCTCGCTTGCTCATGCTATTTTTAGTAATCAGAACTACCCAAGGTAGCTTGTATGCTTATATGAAACAGCGACAAGTGCTGCTCTGGAAAACTTTGAACTCAAGGCCCTAGGAATCAGAAAATAGCTCTTACATATCAATCTTTGGTAAAATACAGTGGGGTTACAATAGTGAGAAAGGAAGAAGGGCAAAATTTGAGTGAGATTAAAAAAATTAGGTCAGAGTTGTGTGTGTACATTACCAGTCATAAATGTGGTGTGCATGCATGTTGTGCGTGTGGTTTTGTGTTGATAGCAAGAAAACTGAAATCTCTGGATTTCATCTGCTTGCTGGAAGGATAGCAAGACTAACCAGAGAATCATAGAATGAAAGGTGACTAGAAGGGAAATGAGACAGAAGAGAACAAGTGAACTGATGTATGTAGTAGTTAGGTTGTGTGAGTCTCTTGAAGCAATGCTGAGTGCCAGAGAAGCTGCAGTTAAGATTCGCAGGAGGAAATGCAGCTGAATTCTAAGGCTTCACACAGTTGGATTGATATGGTAACAGTTTGCTAGTGCTAGACTGCCTTGTTAAGCTTTTCAGAGTCTGTTCCCGTTTGGTAGCTAAAGAAGAAAGCCTCTCTTAGAAACAGTATCTCCAAATATGGTAGCCTTGGCTGCTCTGTAAAGTACTTGTTGACTTCTGTTCTTGCCGTGCATGGAGACTCCTTAGCCTCTGAAGTTACACTGGTAGAGGAATGTACTGGCAAATGGTCTTTTGCTTTCCGCTGGTAAACAAGTTCTACCATTAGGTGCTGTAGTTCGTGAAAGCATGATTTAGTCTTCAGTTGTGAATCGCACCTCAACTGATAAGTTAGCTTCTGTCTTTAGTCCTTCTAATGTGATCATGCAAGAACAAAGTTGGCGTATCTCTCTTCTTACCCCTTGTCCTAAGGTCACTTAAAAGCTTGATTTCCCTTGGGTGTGTCACAGCATGATTTCTGTGTTGTTAAATTTGTAAGTATCTAGAGCTAGATTTTTCCCTTACTTGGAAAGGCAGTTTTCCTTTTTTATTTTTTTTCTTTCAACTTTGTTTTTTCATTAAAAAAAAAATCCATTGCAGAACCAAGTGAAGAATGAAATAAAGACAATGCATTTTGACTTCAGCTAAGTGAAATGGGATTAAAATAATGTAGGCTACATGAAAGGGATATAACTCAATATATAAGATCGGGGAAAACCTACCTTTCAGAAAAAGGTATCTAAAATACTGTCTTATTTTGAAAATATTTAATACATTTTCTCTTGTAGAGAGTGTTAAGTCCCTTCCAACTTTAGTATTCTATGATTCTGTGATTCGAAGTAATTCTTCATATATTTTGCTCCAGAGTCCCAAGTGGTACAGAAAGTCTGAAAGAGTTGCTTGGCTTAGTGTTCTGATACACATATGGCAAGAGAGTTTTCTAGAGCCTAGTCTCTCAAATCCATCCAGTCCACAGCTACTTACTTTTAGCCAGAATTAGACAGATAGAATTTCTTTATGTTTGCAGTTACTCTCTTACTTGCAGCTGTTCTACTTGCATGACAGTTGGATATTTCCTGACAGGCCCTTTTTTTGTAATTTATTATTCATGCTGAGGGTAGTAATGAAAATACTCCATGAATCTGTGTGTAATTAGGCCCATGCCCATGCTTTGCTCTTTCTGATATCGGTAAGTACCGTAAAAGTTCTGCAGCAGATGTTCAAGCAAGCCCTTCTATATATATCTCCATAGCAAAAGTCTAAACTGAATCTACCCACTTACAGTTTTTGCTCTATTCCCTCTAGTCCTGTCACTACCTGACACCCTAAAAGGTCCCTCACCAGCTTTCTTGTAGGCCCCCTTAAGATACTGAAGGCTGCAATAAGGTCTCCTTGGAGCCTTCTCTTCTCCAGACTAAATAACCCCAACTCTCTCAACCTGTCCTCATAGGAGAGCTGCTCCAGCCCTCTAATCATCCTCATAGTCCTTCTCTGGACATGCTTCAGTGCATATGTATCTTTCCTGTAATAGGGACTCCAGAACTGGACCTAGTACCACAGGTAGGGGTCTCACCCCAGTCGAGTAGAGGGAGATAATCACCTCCCTTGACCTGCTGGCTACGCTTCTCTTGATGCAGCCAAGGATACAGTTGGCTTTCTGGGCTGCAAGTGCACTCTTGACAGCTCAGGTTGAGCTTCTCATCCACCAGCATCCCTAAGTGCTTTTCTTCAGGGCTGCTCTCAAGCCAGTCTCTGCCCAGCCTATATCAATGCTTGGGGTTTCCCTGACCCAGATGTGGGACCTTTCCACCTATGGCTAAATTATGCAAGGTTTTAAAATGGTGTTAAATCAATTTCTGCACTGTATTGATAAAACCATTAAATCTTAAATTGTATGTCATTGGATAGAAAAAGAATTTTGACCAGAAAAAGAATTTTAACTTGAAAAAAAAAAAGGCAAAGCAAGCATCACATTGAGGAAGGGTGTGAGGTCATTGGCATTTTGAGTTAGGTTATGGACTCTGATTGGAACCAGGAGTTGGTAGAGATGTTCAGCTGTCTCGTTTGACAGTTACTCCTTGAAATCTTTCTAGTTAAATTACATAAGCTATTAAGTTAAAAATCTCTCATGTCTGCCCTGTTTTTGTAGTTGTACTGAAAGCTAAGAAATGCTTACTATATAGGGAAGGATCTTAGAACTGTACGGCAAAATTTTTCACTAGAAGACCAAACCTGGATAAGTTTACTAAGACTAGAAGAACCTCCCTTCAAAATGGCAACTCATAGTATGCACATGTTTTCAGAATTGTTTTCACTACATTTTACTTTAATGTGACTCTTGCCTTGTCCTCTTTTATACTATTTTAATCGTTTAAATATATACCATATCTCAAGGCAGTAATGGGAATAATTGAGGGAGAAATTATTGTGAAGAATTTTAATGAAATGTGTTCCTATGTGAATAAATGGGAGGGGGGGCAGGGGGGTGATGCTTGCTGCTGAAATTCAAGACCTGACAAAAGAACTGTTTCGGGTGAGTTTAGTGTACAGGAATATATCTATCAACAGATGTCAAGTTAATTCAGTAGGTAAATAGATTTAAGCACATAATTGTGACATCCACTGTCAGCAGACCTCAAGATACCAGTTGCCATTGGATTTAATCTACCATAAAAACAATGAGAATATTTCTGCTTGATGTTGAGAGCTTACAACCTTCTTTCATCCAGATTGCTGCTTTTTTTTTTTTTTTTTTTTAAGAGTCTGCATCATAAAATTGAGTCTTGTTGATTTTATGCTGGAGATAAACTATAGGGAGAAGATGCTTTCTTGATTTGTGACATCAGGATTTAGGGGGGGGTTATGTGTAATTTAATTATGGCTATATATAGCATCTGAATTTACCTACAAAGACTTTTTATATTCTGTTAAGAAAAGAGTGGAAGTGATTGGAACAAAATTTAAATGTTTGTAGATGTGGCCTACAAATTGTATTGGATAACTGTTACCTGGCTGAGAAGTAGTTTGTAGAGGGTGTAGTAGCTTTTATTAAAGTAACTGTGTACAACTGAGAAAGAAGGGAAAGGCTGAACAGCTTTTAGACATTCAAGCCCTATAATTACAAGGAATTTTTTTTCTCCTGAATATTGAGAGTCCTATTAGTCTAATAAAAGCATTACTTCTCCATATGAGGCTGGACTCTGATACAGCTATTAGTGGAGTGGGATTTTGTTTCTGTGCATATGTGCACGTGTCTGTGTAGGTTAATTAAAAAAGAGTGCTTACTAGTTCAGTGCATATTCAGTACAGCTCTCTTAAGAGAAAGCAAAGGATTCTGTTTCAAATGAGTGCATCTGGTAAGGGAGATGATTGCTGAAGAATTTCCTTCCAGAAATGGAGAGGTGATGCGTTTGGAAAGTGGGATATAGGCAGGAGTTTTGTATCCTCTTTTAGCTCCAGGCTGTTTGTATTTAGAGGGAAGATAAAACTGAGTTTTGTAATGGTTTTTTTTTTTCATTCATCATACAACATAAAACCCACATTACAATGCAATGAAAAAGTGTTTACTCTTTTCGGTCTAGAACATCCATGGGGAATTTGTTTTGGAAAGAGTTTCTTTTGCATTTTTAATGTGAGCTTTTCTTCCAGTGCAATGATGTGAAGTTATCTTATTGTTTAATGATTTTTTTTAATAGTAATACTTTACAGCATCATTTATCTTGCAAATCTTACTACTGTCTGCCTAAAGCAGACATAGTCCTATGCATAAAGCAGCACATATTCCTGTTTCAAGTGAAATACTTGAAGTCCTGAGTATTTACTTCAGATATTAAGCATGTTGACCAAGTCAGTAAATCATGCGACTGACAGAAGCTTTGAGGCAAACCTGCACTTTGGAGGGGGGGGGCGGAAAACAAACTGACAGTAAAATTTTTCCTAGTGGAGACCGTAAGCTTTGTATTTTCTTATAAAATGCTGCTGCTTTTTCTGTAAAAATTAACCTAGTAGAAGTAGGCTAGTTGGTACCTTGGGTGATTCAAGGATGGGCAGAGGTTAGAGCATTGACTTGAATTCTGATCAGTCCCAGCAGGAGAGTTAGGGAGGACAAATACTTATTCTTTGCCCCAAAAGTTGTGCAAGTGTCCAGGTATTTCAGAGCTTCTCACTGAAGAAATCAGTATTATAGGGATTGGGCTATGTTTAGTCACTTATTTCTGGGCACAGCTCCAAACAAGGACCAAAAGTAATTACTCTTTTTTTTGAGAGAAATCCCATCTTAGCTGCAAGCAGTTTGCAAATGTTCTTTTTGTTTAGCAATAGTAAAATGAAGGAGGATATCTTTCTGTGCCATTATCAAGGAAACTAGTTTTGAAATTCATGAGAAATAAGCTTCTTTCAAGGTGGAAAATAAACTTGTATAAAAAGTGTTACTTCCATTGCCTACCATATACAAACATGTCAGTTCTAATGCCATCCTGATAGTGACCTTGAAATCTGAGCTGGAGAAAAGTAATGTGTTCTATTTCATAGTGGATATGAATGCAATGGGGGAGATGCTTTGTCATATGCAGGTGACTTACAGATCACATAGACTTTTAGATCCTGTAGTCTTTAAAACTCTGCATCTTTTACAGACTTTCAGATTTGTTCAGAATGAGGCCCGGGGCAGTGTGGCTGGAGAGCTGCCTGGCAGAAAGGGACCTGGGGCTTGTAATAGACAGGCAGCTGAATGTGAGCCAGCAGTGTACCCAGGTGGCCAAGAAGACCAATGGCATCCTGGCTTATATTAGAAATGCTGTGGCCAGCAGGAGCAGGGAGGTGACTGTCCCCTTGGACTCAGCTTTGGGGAGGCCACACCTCGAGTGTTGTGTTCAGTTTTGGGCACCGCATTACGGGAGAGATGTGGAGGTGCTGGAGTGGGTCCAGAGGAGAGCAACAAAGCTGGGGAAGGGCCTGGAGAATAAATCTTATGAGGAATGACTGAGGGAGCTGGGGATGGTTAGTGTGAGGAAGAGGAGGCTGAGGGGAGACCTCATTGCTGTCTACCACTACCTGAAAGGACATTGTGGAGGGGCTGGAGCTGGTCTCTTCTCGCAGGTAATTGGAGACAGAACAGGGGGGAATGGCGTCAAGCTGAGACTGGGGAGGTATAGATTAGACGTTAGGAAAAAGTTTTTCATGGAGAGAGTGGTCAGGGACTGGGATGAGCTGCCCAAGGAGGTAGTGGAGTCACCCACTCTGGATGTGTTAAGGGTGGTTTGGATATGGTGCTTAGGGCTATGGTTTAAGGTGAATTTTGTAGAGTAGGGTTCTGGGTTGGACTTGGTGATCCTGAGGGGCTTTGCCAACCTGGATGATTCTGTGAATAATCACAGTAGTCTTCAGTGTCTTCTGTAGATCTTCACTTACCTACTGAAAGAAACCTACCTCTAAAGAAACACAGCGAGGTGGTTTGCTCATTTCATACATATGGACACAAATGAAAGATGATTTTTTTTTTTTTAAATCTTACAGTAACCATTTCAATCTGTATTTTTAGAAAAATACAAACTCTAATGCATTACTTCTTGAAGATGGAGTAATTAGAGACAAAAATCTAACTGCAAGAGTTTTGAATACCTCATCCATCAAGTAGATTTAGATGGCTTTATAAGCTACAGAAACTTTGTATCTGCATATTCTTTTAGCTTCTTTGTTAAGCAGTGAACCTATTGCATAGTAAAAGTGAGGACATCTGCCAAAAGTTTTGACACAGGGGAATGTTCAAGTATAGCATACAGTGTTTATGTTGTAAAAAAAACAGCCAAACTGCCATGCAAAAATATCCCAGGCTGCATGGAATTTGTGAAATTTTCATGGAAATTTTTGTGGAATCAGGGGAAAGTCTGTCTTTAAGAACTTCCCATCAAATGTTCTGTTTTCACTGATGACATACATCAGTTCCTATAGCTGTTTGTTTAAGGCTGTCTGTTTGAAGAAGTAACACATTTTCTTGCAAGACATTGGTTTGGCATCTAAATCTCAGTAGCTGGTTCTGGTACTGGTAACATAAGTCTGTTATGGCTGTTGATGTAATGCATCATGAAACATTCTTCTTCCTTTAGCAGCATTAGCTGTCTCTTACCATTATGGGTTTTCTCAGCTGTAAAAAGAGGAATGAGTGAACCTACCTGTCCAGAAAATATAATCAGCAAGTGCAGCATGTGGATGACATTTATGAAATTTGGATGGTTCTTTCCAGTGTGTTTTGATTGGTGGCTATAGTTGAACTGTTTCTCTAAGAAAAGATTGAGCCTTAGGAAGAATATGTAAAAGAGAGAAATGTAAAACACTCAAGAAGGACAGAGCAGTTAGAATAGGTGCATTATTCCCAGTAAGTTGTACTGTGAAAGGCTAGAATAATGTGTCCAGGATATGTAATAATTACTTTGCCAGACTGTGCATGGTAGCAGCTTGTGGAGGTGCAGTATTGGAAGGTTAAAACAAAAGAGGCATCTATCTCATGTCATACATAAGCCAAAAAAAAAACTACTCCTGGCTTTTAACTAATTATGCATCCTAAGCCAGCTATGGCAAAAATAGTACTGTTTGGAGACATTTTCAACTTGGTTTCTTAAAGACCTGATTTTGAACAGTACGACAGGACTGTGTGTTAGTTCCTATTGTCTTTCTCTGAAGTTTTATGTTTGAAGAGGACAAGGTGGTTACTTTAGTCAAGTAGAGGGAAGTAAATATTTTTCCATATGGCTTCTGTAAGCTACTTTCTTTGTAAAGATTTTTTTTTTAAGTAAAAATATTGTCTATTGGCTGTAACACAAATGTAAGCAAAACTCAAGTATTTCTCTCTTCTAAACTTCAAGGAAAATATTTAACAGGTCAGTATTTTTCCAGAAAATCTCTCAACTGTAGAAATTTGCTCAAATGTTAGTATAGAATTTTTTTTTTTTCTGATAATTGAACCCCTTCAAGGTCACCTCTGACTGGTTCCAGAAAGGTGGCAAAACATATCGAATGCTTTCAGTGTCTTTGGATTGTTTCATTCACGTGATTTTTGAGTACTGCTTGGCAAAAGATCTTCTAAAGATGCAGTTTCTTTTTCTTCCTTTCTGGTTAGTTGTCCTTGCCGTGTGTAAGTATAGAATCAGTGATTTCATGTAGGGTTGGTTGGTTAGGCCTCAGAAAGATACTCTCGTACAAGCATGGTTAAGGAGATGGTAACAATCTATAGGAACCTTTGGTTTGATACAACAGCATTGTTTTATATTCTTAAGGGAATGTAAAGGCCAGAAAACCTTTGTGCTTAGTTTATGTGCTGTATAAATTGCTTGAGAGTCTCAATAGTAATTTCATTCTTTAAAGCAGTAAATGTCTTAAAACAAAAACGAACAAACCCAAAGCAAACCAAAATCCCTAAATCACCAAGACTCAGTAATAGATTATCTTCTTTTTTTCTTTTTTTCTTTTTTTTTTTTCCTAGCCTATTTAAACAACAAAGGTCAAAATTGTAAATAGACATTTGGAAGCATAATTAGAGTAACAGTTTTTTTCCTTTTTTTTTTTTTTTAATTTGTTTTGCATTTCAGTGTGCAGTATTGTAGAAAGTCTGCTAAATGCAATGTTTAAAATTCTCTAAGATGGTAAGGGATAAGCTACAAATATGGACTATCAGGCAAGCCCTGGAGCTTTAGTTAATCTGACCTAGATGTTCTTTTGATGATTGAGACCTGCAGTATGTGAAAATACTTCTCAATTTCAAAATGAAACACAAGGATATCTGTTGTATAACTCAACTGTCCTTGTAGTGACAGACACATCAATAATCATTTCTGAACAGGAAAGGATTTGCTATAAAAAGTTTGTAGCTTTGGAGCTGTTGAGTTCATTGGCATTCGGATCAGCAATGATATTGGAAGTTGTAAGTGAATTCAGCATTTGAATGTTACCATGTCCTAAAGAGGATTAGCTACAAATGCGGGCAACATACTTTTTTTTCTTTTTCATTTTCAAGAGCCTGTTGTGTAAGATGTTAATTCTTGACTTAGTTTTCAGCATCTTTTATGTGAAATTGCTTGGTAGCTTTTTAAAAGGCACTGAACAGGTACCTATAAACATAAATAATAATGGGAAAAAAATAATTGGCAAAAACTCGGGTACCTGGAAAGCAAAACTGTTTATATATACCACTTTTGGATAAATGAGAAGCTACTATTCCTTTGTAACCTTTTGAGTTGAGACTATTGTACAGATAAATACGTGGAGGAGATGTTCTGCGTTGAAAAACGGGTTAATGCTCTTTTTTTTTTTTTTTTTTTCAAAACCTCACAGCGGTTGTATAAACCGTTTTGAGTGATTGGTAGGATTATATGGCCTAACATTAACAATTTGTGTTTAGCAAATTTTGAGCTTTTGTCTGAAGTTTTGCATGCTAGTTTTCTGGTGTGTGCTGAATTATTTCAGGAAGATGTAATAATTCTGCTCTTGGAGAATACGGGAAAAAGGAAATTACCTATGTTAAAAAGACAGAAGTTAAATTGACTTTTTCTATGGTAATTGTTTCCACTGTTTTGGAACTGAAAGTCAGGTTTTCTCATGGGTTTTTGTTCAGATTGCCTCTTTCATGTGAAGTAGAGTTAAAATTTTGGAAGTTGCAGTTCACATTTAAATGGTAGAGATTTCCCCTAATATTAACAGCTAAAAATCTTCAAGAGTTAAAACACTGAGTTCTTTGGATCTCTGAGCTATATAATGTGACTTAGGGCATGTGAAGTGAAAGCGGAGTCCTCTCTGTGAATGATCCTTGTGCTAAAACAGAAGAGTATAAAGTAAGTAAATCCACATAGTGGATTTTGTACACAGTGGGGTGTTTTAGCATTTTTCTTTTATTAGATCTGTTGGACATAAAAACTGGCATGCTTGCAGTGTTTCTTTAAGAACTTAGAGTTTTCATATATTAAAAAAATTAAGTGGAGGAATTGGTATTTTGACGGTGGTCTAGGGTGCTAATAAAGCTACAATATGACAGTCTCTGATGGAGTTTCCAAGGATTGAAGCCTTTTTGAAAATGTGTATTCCGTAGTTGTAGTTCATTCAGAACAACAAAAGAATATGTTAAAAAATGACTTACCAAACCTGGAAAAATTAATAGTAGGAAGAACTGTAGCTTATTGACTGTTACACATGATTTCCTCCATGTATACGCACTGAGGAGTCTTTGTCCTGGAATGAGAATTGCCTTGCAGTTAGCATACCTGGCATCTGCATTAGCAGTACGTTTCAGTTGTAACAGTTAGTGCTCTGTGAATGCCTGCTTTTCTTACCAGCAACAAAAGTCAGTATCTAAAATGCTACTGGGTTTATGTAGTAGTAGTTATAAGAAAATGACTAATGTTAGCCGAAAAGAGATACCAATTTGTGGTCTTGTGGTCTTGAGGCATGGTCTTCTAGTTGCAAAGATATTGCAGTGGTGTCAAATACAACCATTTCATTATGAAGACAGTTTGGAAACATTTGCTGTTAATTCTTTATCATGAGTAGTGCAAATGATCAGCATAGGTAATAGCTGTTACATATCGGTAGCTAGCACCTACTACTGCAGTGATAGGAACTATTTAGTATTTTGGTTCATCTTTCAAGTCAACTCTCTCAGAAATGTTCAACTCCAAAGGAAAATGTCTTGAATAAAATGACTGCAATTTTAAAGTCTTTCCATTGCAGCCTAACTTGAGTGTTTGTGAGCTTGTAGTTTCTTTCAGATTTCAATAAACAAACAACCAAAAGCTGTGAATTTTTGAGTATATGTATTAAATTTACTTTTCCTTAAAATATTCTATGTGAAGTAATGCACTGCTGCTTGTGGAAATATTTTACAGACTCCTGGCTTGAGAGCACATTCTGGAAGGTTGCAGTGGTTTGCAAGAAGGTGTATATCGAATAATCAGGTATGTGGCTTGTATGATGTCTTCTGTGTAATTGTTGCTAGGTTTTGGTCTCTTCACCCAGGCAACCAGTGACAGAACCAGAGGACGCAGCTCAAGCTGTGCCAGGGCAGGTTTAGACTGGACATTAGGAAGAAGTTCTACAAAGAAAGAGTGATTGCCCATTGGAATGGGCTGCCTGGGAAGGTGGTGGAGTCTCCATCCCTAGAGGAGTTTAAGAGGAGGTTGGATGAGGCACTTAGTGCCAGGGTTTAGTTAATTACAAGGGTTAGGTGATAGGTTGGACTCAGTGATCCTAGAGGTCTTTTCCAACCTGGTTAATTCTGTGATTCTAAGAAAAACTCTCTTGAAAGATTCCATTGTTTGATTTTTATGTTTGAGAAAGGGTATGTTTTTAACCAGAAGCACTATTTTAGCTGAATGCATAGAGCATGTAAGTGCACACATGTAGCAAAGTAAGTGCCTCGCTGTGGTATAACTACGTTCTTCCTTCTTTTTAAAGATGGGTGTTCTGGAAAACTTGGTAGAATTAACTCAAAATCTATTTGAATGTGATAGAGATGAGATGTACTACTACATGCTTCAACTGTGTGGTAAGTAAGCTTGTGATCTTTTTCGCGTTGTCATTTGGTTTCTTTTGTGCTTGGAGACAAGAAATAACCCTGAACTGGAGAGTTTTACCCTGATACATAATCAGCCTGGAAAGTTTCTGAAGTTGCCAAGTGTTGTGTTATTTTACCTGCGGACCTAAACGCGTACATAGAAATTACACAGTACTAATCTTCCAATCCATGCTATTGTCTTGTGTCCTAATATTGACAGTTTAATCTGTTTCAGATTTTAATATGCTTAAAGGGGAAAAACTGCTTATTTGTTATGTCTTTGTAATTGATGAAGCTGGATCCCAGAAATGCTTGTTTGCTTGCTTGCTTTAAATCTTCACCTGCTTCAGTCTGCCCTTTGCTTCATTTAGAGGAATGGAAAAGTTTTCAAAATAGAAAGTTCATTTTATTCTACAACCTCAGTGTAAGATTTTTCTATAGTGTTTTTTATTTCTTATTTTCTGTGTTTTTCAATATGCACTGTACCATATTATACATAATAAAAATGCTGGAAACTTCAGTTCCAGTTACTTTAAGATCTTGAAAAAACATTTTATGTTAAGATTGGATATATAAATATATAAATATGTAAATATAAAATTGTGACATAAAAAGAAAGCATTACAGAGATTCATTGCTCTGTACTTGCAAAGGTACATATATATGTATGCATATATATGAGCCATTACAACAATTTGGTAAGTTTGATCTTGGGAAAAGTTGCATTTGAACTTGAAGTAATTTTAGGCCATTCTCCATGTATATTTTTTGGTTTACTGGGGTAGTGATGATTTAATGTGAAGTAAAATACTGTTCAAATTCTATTTTTCTTTTTCTTTTTTTTTTTTTTTTAATATTGGTAAAAGAGCTTTCTTCATCATTGCGCTTACCACAAGCAGATGAGATGAGTACTTCACACCAAAAAATATTACCAGAGACCTCTTGAGAACTTTGCTACTTTACATTTACTCTACAGCCTTAGAAACCTTCCAAATCAAACCAGAGCATTACCCAATTCTGGCTTTGCACATACTGGTTCACCATCAAAAACCAAGTAGGCCTGAAAAGCAATCTTGTCTCAACAGACAGGGAGCCTTCCTATTTCTCCCCTCATCCTGATCACCTCTGGCAGTGACTAAGTCTGACATCGTGCCTGCTAGGAAGAGAATCTAGGAAGATAAAATTTATCAAATTCTGTCATGAAAAATCTTCAGTCTTCTTTCAGAAGACAAAACCAATTCCATCTATTCACAGAAGTGGAAAACATTTGTGAGTTTCTGTCACTGTGAAAAAAAGCCATGCATGTTCCTGCTTTCAACCATTCTAGGTTATCTATCAAAGCTGTCTCATGCATACAGTAGAGTTGTCATTGTGCACCTAAGCTCTTAACTTCAGACCTATTTTAAGCATATAAAAAACCCAGTCTACTGGCTAGTCCAAGTTGTGATCCAAAATGTTGAAAACAGTGCATTTGGCTTTTTTAGAGTCACAGAATAATTCATGCTTTAGAGAACATCAAGAGTTTTAGGCCTAGCCCCTTTTCCAGAGCTAGGACAGCCTCAAAGTTAGATCACACCATTGTCTTTTCTAGTGCAGTTTTGAGTGCCCAGGGTGGAGATGAACCAGCCTCCCTGGGCAACCTGTTCCAGGGTTTGATCATCCTCAGATGCTCCATTGCTGTGACGTTTAACCATCACCTTTCATCCTTGCCTGTCCTCTTGCAAAGGAGAACCTGCCTTGCTCTTCTCCAGAACTGCTGGTTAGGTAATTGAAAACAGCAATTAGGTCCCATGTTTTTATCCTGCTTTTCTCCAGGCTGCTCAAAACTCATCTTTGACTTCCTGTTATCTACTCCAATCCCATATCTGTCTTGACGGCTGAATTTGCTGTAGTTGCTACCATGTCTTTTACACTTGTGGAGCCCAAAACTGTACACAGTTCTCCAGATGTGGGCTCATGAGTGTCAAAGGGCAAATATATGAAAAAGCATTAAGACATTTTTTGTCCTACTATTAACCACCATAAGAATCTGCTTTACAGTGGTACCTGCAGTATTTAGTCCTTGAAACCAAGCATTTTATTTGCTTTGCTACTCAGCAAGTTCGCTACCTCTTTCAAAAAGCTGAAGTAACGACCACTTTGTTGAAAGCAGACTTGTATCTTTATGCATGTGTTTTGCTAATGCCATGCTGCTCCTGGAAATAAGAGATCTCACTGTAACATTTCCATATTGCATTGTAATATATTGTTTATAAAGCAGTATACACCAACTCCACAACTGTTCTAGAATATCCAGATGTTATGCAGCTTCCAGGTGGCTGCTCCAGTGTTTTCCTGTGTTACAATATAGTCTAGTGGAACCTGAACTAAAGAGCATTTGCAGCTCTTAGAAGTGGAAAATTGGCTGAAGAGCTGCTGTTACAGGCTGAGATGTTGCCATGTAAACAATTCATTCTATCATCTGCATTCTGCTTCTGCCTGTTTACTTTGCATCTCCATTCCAGGGATTCTGAATTAAACCATGGAATGGACAGATTATAGTTCAGCAGATGTTTGGATTAGACAGCTATGAATAGGATCTACAACCAGAAGTCAGTGCTCTTCTGGTGTTCTGTTTTCTTTGACATAAATCTGGATATTTATTTATTTACAATAGTGCATACATACATTTCTGTTCTTGATGCAAACAATTGAATTATTCTGTGAATTTGGATGCAATTTATTAAAGTTTTTCAGAAAACTTGATTGTCTTCAGATAGCCATTACATTTTCATATCAAAATGAAGGCCTGAAGGCTCAAATGCTTCTTTCATCTGAAAGTAGTAAACTACTAGGATGTACATGCTTTGTCTCAGTAGCAGCATAACTAGAGGATTTCATTTTGGGAATTCCAAAGTACTTCAGAATGTCAAGGTTTCATAATTATTTAGAAATCTGTAATTGTTTCTACAATGAATAATCTCGATTGTTATATCTCAGGAGCTGAGGGAAATAATTTCTCATTCATTTGAAAATTTATACAAACCTTTTGTGGTTTTTCTTATTGTTTGTGGTTTTGGGGTTTTTTTTCCCCTTTTTGCATTGTGCAGTGTCCTTTGTATTGAAAGCATTTAGAACTTTCAGGTTGACGATCTTAAAGAAGCAGAAGTATATTATTTATTTATTATTTTCAAAGATATCTTTTTGATTCACATTAGATACATATGTGTACTCTGTGCTTTTATCTGAAAATCTGAATCTTGATTTAGAGAACAGTGGTGACTGGCAAAAGGCTGAAGCTGTTTGGACTAAAATTCAAGAAGAAAATGTTGTTCCTCGTGAGAAAACACTGATCTTACTTGCTGATATACTTGAGCAAAATGGTCAGGTTGTTCCATTTGAGATACCTAAGGTAATTGGAGTTTAACTTCCCTTGCTATAAACAATTTGAATATATTTATTTCTGTTGAGAAATGTTAACAGATAGTAACTTACATAAGTTTGTTTTAAAGGCTAGACATGAAGATACCAGCAGTCCAGGTGCTTCCAATGTGGAAGAAAGAAAAATAAGGATGCTTTGCAAGAAAAACAATGCAAAAGGTAAACTGAAACCCAGTTTTGTGGGTGTTGTGTTTTGGTTTTTTTTTTCTCTTCAACATAAATTTTAACTACAGAGCAACAGATGCTTGCCACTGCTTTTTATTGGTTGCTTGCTATGGTCTGTAGCTTACCTGCTGGGTTAACACCATGTTTTAGGCTTTCAAACATATCTATTCAACACCAGAAAATAAATTTAATGTGCAGGTTTGATGCTAAAATTACTGTTTTAGTGGTTCCTGGAAAATCTAGCTGTTTGGTCACAAGTCCTATGGTGAGAGGCATGTGAAGTGTAGTAAGAAGAAAGCTTAATATCAAGTTAAATAGATGGACCACGTTTATGGGAAGGTAATTACCTATTAGAAGAGGTTATTCAGAAATTTTGTATTTGCTCCTACTGTTGAAATCTTAAAAGATCCCATATGGTTCCAAAGTATGCTGCAGGTGCTTGCTTTATTTAAACTATAGATTTGGCAAAGAAATTAAATAGATGAGATTAAATGAGGTGGGACTGTGTTATGGATATAATCATTGCTCTCTTATCTGATTTTTATACATTTCTCTATTTCCTATTTGTTACGTTGCAAGGCTATTTGCTTTTTTCTGAAGGGAGGTTTCAGTGCCTTGTGTAGTGTCTTCAGTTTCTTTCAAAAAAAACTGAGTAATGTCTGTGTTTCTTGGTACAACTTGCAAACTTTTCATCCAGTTGTTCCTCCCCCAAAGAAATATGCAGACTGTAAAGAAAAGATCAAAATCTTGTCCCCCTACATCTCACTGCTTCCAAACCCTTCTGCCTGTGGGTGCTACCTCACAAATAGGATGGTCTCATTGAGAGACCATTTCAGATCAGCTCTGCAGCAAGAAAATAATAGTTCTTCTATGTGTGAGTGTTTTCCTTTTTATACGAAAAGGAGGAGTGTGCTTCAGTATAGTTCCTTTGGGCTTCATCTGTATTTAAATCATGGCAAATCTGTTTCTGTCTATCTCATTTCAAAGCAGGGCACAGAGTCAAAACTGGCATTTCTGGACCTTTCAAAGGGAGAAGGAACTCAGTCCATTTGTAGCAATTGCCAAGGTGGAGATCATTTGAGTATTGCAGGAGTCCTTATTTTCTTTGCGTATACTATGACAAATAATTGGGTATCTCACTTAAAAGCACATTAGGTTTAAAAAAAAACTACTTTTGCTTAGTGAGGTAGATTTATAAACAGAAGATAATAATTTTCTTCTCTCTTACCAGTGTACTTTATAGGCTGGACACACAGATTATTAAGTTGAGTTTTTAAAAGAATCTGCCAGTCATTCACACAGTTAACTTAGTTTTTATTAAAATGACCACGTAGAGTTTTTCAGGCAGAGGAGCACCGATGAGAAGTCTAAAGTGGAATCTGTAGATCTAGTATATAGGCACCATGTATTTTGGCAGACAGAAATTTTATGTTTCTAAGAAATTCACAGAAAGGATTGGGTCAGAAGGGAGATTAAAGACCATCTAGTTCCATACCGCCTGCCATGGACTCACTAGACCAGCTTCCTCAAGGCCTCATCCATCCTGGCCTTTGAACACCACGAAGGAGGGGGACATCCACAGCCTCCCTGGGCAACCTGTTCCAGTGTGTCACCACCCTTACTGTAAAGAATTTCTTCCTGATACCTAGTCTAAATCTGCCCTCCTCTAACTTCAATCCATTTGCTCTCTATGACTACAAGCCCTTGTAAAACGTCTTCTGCCTTTCTTGTAGGCCCCCTCCAGGTACTGGAGGCCTTCTTTATCTCCAAGCTGAACAGCCCCAACTCTCACAGCCTGTCCCCATAGGGAAGCCTCTGATCATCTTTACAGCCTTCCTCTGCACCCATTCCAGCAGTTCAATGTCTGTCTTATGCTGGAGGCACTGGAACTGGAGGCAGTATTCTAGGTGGGGTTTCAAAAGAGCAGAGTTAAGGGGGAGAATTACCTTCCCCACCCTGCTCATCACACTTCTTTTGATGCCAGAAATGCAGAAAACTTTTCACTGAATACAAGGCAAAATTCATCAAATTTGATCACAGATGATCAAGTGGAGAGCAGGAGGAATGCTTGGACCTTACAGGGAGACTGATTTAAAACAAAAATATAAAATGTAACTGCTAACAATCTGTGATGCTATCTGATACTGAATTTCTCAGTAAATTATTCCTGCATATTTTTTATTTAAAGGGAGAGGAAGTGGTCTGAAGCTACTGAGAATTAAGAGGAAAAACTGACAAATGTTGGGAAATAGTTCCTGTCTTGTGTGGAAACTCTTTTCTCAATCTTTTATAGTTGTTTTTTCTCACTTTTATATAACAGTATAGTGTAGTTTTGAAGTGAATGTAATAGAGCAGAATATAAATTTTTATCAACACCGTCTTTTTCTAGGAGAAAGATTTATGTGTCTAGTTATCTAACTAATTTCACAAACTTATCCACTCTGACATGGAGGTGTTTTGAAAATCTGTTCTCTGATATGCTTGACTTATGCAAAGTCATATTTTTGGTTTTATCTATCTTGATTCCTTGGTGTGAGACCTTGACTCCAGAGGATCATGTTACACATATCCCAAACCATTGCAATTGCTGAGACAAATTTGACGGATTTGAGAACTGAGGCTTTCTTGGTAACTTGTCACTTTTTAAACAAGTCTTTCTACTTGAAATAGCTAATATAGCACACTATGATTTTGCAGCCAAGAACTTTCTCTTTTGAATGCTTCAGTAATTTTAGATACCGTCTGAAGAAGTAATAACCTGATAATACCTGTTCAGACTTCTATCTCAATTAGAGATTCATCTAGGTATACTTAAAACATGCACCAATGCAAAATGAAGTTAAGAAAATAATCTGAGTAAGATAATCATTCTGAATTTGGGAATGAAATACACAACAAAATATCCTACAAGAGGAAAGCAAAATAGATGCAAGGATTTTTAGTTCTTCGTTGAACTAGCCATTACCAAAAAGAGCTAAATATATTTTCTTACAGAAATAGAAGGTTTATTTTGTAGTCTCTGGTAACTGATTGTAACGTCCTTGACATCATGTCAACTGGTGGCTAGGTCCATTTCTATTTCAAATCAGTGGAAATCAATACTCAAAGAATACTGAAGATGTCATTTATCTAGACCTGAGCAAAGCCTTTGACACTGTCTTGCACAACATCCTGATCTCCAAGCTGGTAAATTATAGGTTTGACGGATGGACCACTCGGTGGATAAAGAACTGACTTGACAGCTGCACCCAAAAAGTGGCTGTCAATGAGTCCATGTCCAAGTGGAGGCCAGTGACAAGTGGAGTCCCTGGGAACTGCCTTGTTCACCATCTTCATCGGTGGCATGGACAGTGGCATTGAGTGCACCTTCAGCAGATTTACCAATGGCACTAAGCTGTGTGGTGAAATTGACAGCTGGAGGGCAGGGATCCATCCAGAGGGACCTCAACAGGCTGGAGAGCTGGGCCCAAGCCAACCTCATGAGGTTCAGCAAGACCAGGTGCATGGTCCTGCATGTGAGTTGGGACAATCCCAAGCACCAATGTAGGCTGGCTTGAGAGCAGCCCCAAAGAAAAGGACTTTAGGTTGCTGGTGGGTGAGAAGCTCAGTACGAGCTGCCAATCTGCACTTGCAGCCCAGAAAGCAAATCATAATCCTGGGCTGTATCAAGAGAAGCGTGGCCAGCAGGTCAAGAGAGGTGATTCTCCCTCTCTGCACTGCTCTCGTGAGACCTCACCTGGAGTGCTGTGTCCAGTTTTGGAGCCCCTATTTCAAGGATATGGTTGTGCTGGAAGGTGTCCAGAGAAGGGCCACAAGGATGATCAGAGGGCTGGAGCTCCTCTTCTGTGAAGACAGCCTGAGAGAGTTAGGGGTTGTTCAGTTTGGAGAAGAGAGGGCTCTGAAGTGACCTTATTGTGACCTGCCAGTATCTAAAGTGGGCCTACAAGAAAGCTAGTAAGGGACTTTTTAGGATGTCAGTTAGTAATACGATGAGGAGGAATGGATCCAAGGTAGAAGAGAACAGATTTAGATTAGACATTAGGAAGAAGGTCTTCACTGTGAAGGTGGCGAGACACTGGAATAGGTTGCCTGGGGAGGTGATGGAAGCCCCATCCCTGGATGTTTTTAAGGCCAGGCTGGATGAGGGGCTCTGAGCAACCTGATGTAGCATGAGGTGTCCCTGCCCCATGGCAGGGGATGTGGAACTAGATGATCCTTGGGTCCCTTCCAAACCTGACAATTCTGTGATGTAAAACTGTGTGAAATCCTAGTTCAGTCTGAGGACACCAGAGCTTTTGTAGGACCCTTAAAACTTAAGGAGGTTTTGGCTTTAAAAAAGTAAAATTTACACGGCCTTTTGCAGTTGGAAAGAGCAAACCTATCACCAGTCAGCATCTGAGCAGGCAAGAGAGTTCATCACATTGCAACAGACTTTAACATAAAAATAAATGTAGTGGAGGATTTCAAGACCTTGCTTGTGTTGCCCTGTTGTTTTGTTGTTCTTTTGGTCAGCAGTGCAATCACTATTGTTGTGTCAGACATTGGTCATATTCGCTTTCCATCTCTTCCATGGCTACCTGTCTGTTTCTTGTATACATGAGACCCACATGCATAGAAGTGGGTTTAATTTTTACTGTGATATTATTCTCCTTTCTCCCTGTACATATATTTATGAAGAGAGTCCAAAATAGATTGTGCATGACAACGGTAATTGTCATTATAAACCTGTTGTCTGCATCTGCATCTCAGAAGTGATGAAATTCATGCATAGTCATTTTTGTGCCTATGTTCCAGGAGATTTTTATATATACTATTCAGTTGAAGTTTAAGATTCAAATGAAAAGGCACACACAACAGTTTTAGTATGGGGTACGCTGGCTTGAAATTCTGCATCACACTGTAGTAAGTGCTGTTATGCTTCTTGTAAGACCGACATAGTTGTCTTTCATTCCTACTTTCAAATTATAAGAAAAGATACTTATCCTGTGAAATTTGTACTGATAGTCCAGTTGTTTCTGAGAAGTCTTATTTAAAGGTTATTGTAGCTACAATTGGAATTAGCAGAGGGGTATTTTTTTGTTGTTTGTCCGTTTCAGTAAATGAAACATGCAATTGCAGTTTACATGTAAAAGACCATTTGTGATTCTTAACACGGCTTTCTGGCATACGTTACAACCTGGATGCCAGTTTGTGCTGCATGTTTATAGCTGCATAATCTTGTTTCAGAAAAATAAATGACTGAAAAGTGTGCTTATCATTTTTCCCCCCTTTTTGGTAACATCTTTTCATACACTGACAGTTATTGTGAATGCATGAAATAAAACTGTTAATCAGTCAAACAAATGCAGCATAGTTTACTTGTTAAACATCTGTATATTTGTAAATTGTATGTTTTGTATAAATCTTGTCGTAGCTAAATAATTTGATCTCCCCATATTGGAATCACCTCCTATATTATTTGTTAAATGCTGTTGTGATCGTGCACCAGACACAATAACTACATACCCCAGAATTAGGTGTTGCTTTTAAAATCCTGAGTCTTCCCCTTCTAACCAGCTTCATTGGTATTTGAGCAACAACCATAAAAAAAAAAAAAAAGCAGGAGCAAACGTCTTGTGCTGTGGAGGTATGTGTCAATTGATTGTTGTGTGTGAGCCCTTCAGAACAAGCTGTGACCAACAGCTTTGGCCTCAAAGGTGCAAGCAGGGGATAAATAGATTTAAGGTGGATCTTTTCAATGATTAGGTGATTTCTTTCTGTGACATTTCATGTTGACTCTTTTTTTTTTTTTTNTTTTTTTTTTTTTTTTTTTTTTTTTCAATTTCTGTAGAGGCCTACAGTGTTTTCCTGAAAATGCAAGAGAAGAATGAGTTTCATTATCGTTCTTATGACACCCTTATAAAAGCATTGTTAGCACAGAATTGTCTGGAAGAAGCCATCCAAGTGAAACACATGTAAGCCTTTTCTGTGTTTGAGAGATTTTAACTGTTTTAAAACTGTTTTTAATTTCTGGATAGTTTTCAGGTAATTTTTTGTATTCCAATGGGACAAAAGGTCATGCCTCATAATTAGAAGCTATAGTAACTAATAAACTGGTGCTTCATAAGATGATATGCCATACATGAAAACCGGACCAGAGTGACAGTATGTATTGCTAATAATTCAACTAACAACATCAACAAATAAATGTACTTGGCATCAGAAATGAAAGTCTATCCTTCTGACTATCTGCCTTTTCAAACTCTTTAGAGCAATATCCAAACAGACAGGATTCTTTCACTTAACTGCCTGTGAGCCTTCCGCTCAGTCCCTATCCCTGCTGCTGTCCTACCCTACCCACTCTCCCTAGCAGCTGGCTGCCTGCCAAATGCAAAATGGTATGTTCAGCTGTGATGCCAGTGGCTAGGAGATGACCATAAACCTTAAATCCAACTCTTACTCTTCTGAAATAAATCCAACCTGTTGTCATGTATTAGAATTACCAGAATGGAATTAACCTTTTTGAGAGCCTTGTAGTACTGCATGTGCTTTAATTTTTGCCTGTAGTGTGTGTTCTGGCCAAGTTATAGGCTTCAAAGTACAAGTGTTAACCACTCATCGGTGTAGAAGTAAGAATAAAAATCTAAGTCTTTGGGGTTCTTCAGCTGAAAAAAGAACAGTGGTTTTCAAGCATATTTCTGACTGAATACAGTGAATTTGAAAGTGTCTGTAGGTAACTTAAATGTTGCATACAGCTCTATAAAAAAAGTAAGAATTTTTATAGTAAATTTAGATGTTTATGTCCAAGAACTCTGTAGTGTAAGATGATGTATATTATTTTCATGGACTTTTAAAAAAAATTTATTTGATTGAATTTGTCTTTCATTGAAAACATACCTGAGTTTTGTGTTCAGAAGAACAAATAACCTTTTTGCAAATGGGTTTCAGTAACTGGGCTTTATCATGAGGAATGTTTGTGCTTGATGCATGTCAGGCTTACATCAAGGAAAAACTGGTGGAAGTTAACTGCTACATCTTTGTAAGTGGAAGATGGAAAGGAGATATTTTAAAAGTATAATGAATGTTGAGGAAAATTTAAGTACTTAAAACATTTGCAGAGAATATTCGTGCATGGAAGGAGTCTTCAGGGAAGAAGTTTGAAACTACAGTGAAGATTTGTGTGTGCTTTGATTGCTTCCCTCTTCTGCAGCTCAAACACTTGTAAGAAGCACAAAATACTGCATGATATCAGCAGTAATTTACAATAGTAGATTACTGCTGATCAGCAGTAATCAGCAGTAAGAGAGTGGTGGCTTGTCCTAAGTTTGGTTGTTTTTTTTTTTTTAATATGGAATTACCACTTTAGATAAGTATTTTCCCATGTAAATTAAAAATGCAGGGGAAAGAAATGAACAAAAAGTTTCAAAGACTTAAAAAACTTGGAAATGTGTTTTAAAGGATTAACGCTCTGAACCTTGAGATATTTAGGAAAAAAAGAAAATAGAATTTAATAAGAGATTCTCTTTTTGGTCACTGGTCAAAGCCCTGTGCTTTGATGATAACCCCTGTGCTTCTCAGAACTCTCATACCCTGTCTTGTAGCATAGACATGCCAAAACATGACATTCTAAGAAGCCTCTAACAGCTCACTTCTGCTTCAAGACAGAAAAAGCTTCATATTGGTAGTGCTCTTGGTGTTTGTGTCTTTTTTTTTCTAGTAACAAAATTATGCTTACATTAAACGCTTTCAAAACTCTGTAAGTTTTAAATTATTCACTGAAAGAGAGCGAGTGATTGTGTGTGTACTCATGGTTGAGGAATAGCAAATCTGTGTGTTTCGCACACATTTCTGCATGCTTGACAATTTTCCCAACCTCATATTACAAAGAGATTACTTCTACAAAGCCTAAATGTGTGCAGTGGCCTGAAACTTGTGCAACTCCTAATATTTTCATAAAATACAGAGAAGCTACCTTCATTTATATAAGCTAACATCTTTTTCTTTCTACTCTGCTTGAAGCCAAATTTGAAATTTAAATAGTAGAGAACCTTACTATGAGCATTATCATAGACAACAAAATAAGTTGTTTGTTTGGTTTTTTTATTTTAAAAGGATAGATAATTTTAAAACTTCCCTCCTCTTACAAAACTGAGAAACTTCCATGAGAAGGTGATGTGGTAGAAGGAAATTGCACTCTACTCTGCATTTGAAAAAAAAGGGAAAAAATAACAGCGTTTACTGATGTGTTGTCAGCTCAAGCCTAGTTGCTTTTGCATTCTTGCACCAGTTTGAGGAATAATTATTGCATTTGGTCCAAGAAGTTTTAAATAGAAATTTAGGAATATTGGAATGATGGATTAGTTCTGTAATAGTAGCTAACATCTATTTAATCACACTAAAGATTGGAAGATTGGGAGAAAGTAAATCCTTTGTTATATGTAATTTACAGTCTCATGCATGAATTGTTGACTTAAGGGCTTTGACAGATGGGACAAAGGGGAAAAAAAAAAAAAAAGGCGGAACTGAGCAGTGGATGCTTAGGACGGGATTAAGAGGATTGGTTGGGAGAGTAAGAAAATCCCGAGTCCAATGACTGTGTTTGTGAGCCTGGGAGGCTGAAAGTGACTGAGAGGATAGTCATATTGTGTGTTATGTGAAGGATTTTCTTGAGATTGAGGAGAATAATTTAGCAATGACCCTGCTTACCTCCCAATCCGCTCAGCCTCTAAGTTCAAGTAGGTAGGCTGCTCAGTTGTTTGCCACAAGATGATCAGTGAGGTTTATCTTGATTGCTGATATGGTAAATGGCAGTGCCCCCCTTTTCTGTATAGAGATTTTGTAATCTAGAAATGAACATGTGCAGAGTTATCCATAGATATTAAAAATGCGGCTATATGTCATATAATGTCAACAGCAACATTTTGTCATGTGAGATCAAGGTGATTGCTGGTCAGTCTCCCTTGACTAATTTCCAGAGTGTTAGAAAAGCTTTAGCAGTGTTATTAAAGTAAAGATTCTCTTTGGTAGAGATACGTGAAGTTTTGTATTACAGCAGATAAAGAATTGATAAGGGAAATAGAATTTTAACATGGCTGAGGCAGCAGATGTAGTATGTTCCACTTTAAAACCCGTATACATCTAGGTGACAGAAAGTTGAAAATTAATCAACGAAATGATATGGTGTTAGTTCATAATATGCTTTAGTTTATGTTTAAAATATACAGTGCTGAAAATAAATGTTTCGTTTTTATTGCTGAAAGAATAGTTTTATATTTTATAATTATGGTGACTATTGAAAAAGAAGAAAAAGTATCCAGCTTAGGATACAACAGAACAATGCAGGGCATGCAGTTATTTTAGTCATCTAATATGTCAGCATTCAAGAATCTGAACCGATTGTTTAAAAAAAATCTTGTACTTTGTTTCTTTTGTTGCTCACTTCCAACTTTGTCATCTGTCAGAATGCAAAAAAAAATTATCCTTCTATAACCATTGACAGGATAACACAAAAGCTGTCTCCAGGTCGATATTTTGCAGCAATATTTTTAACATACGAACAGTAGTTTTTATAATTTCACCTTGGTGCTCAACCATTTATTATCGTATCAGAAGCATGTCAGTAATTCCTTTCTAAATGTCTGCTTCTTTTAGTGCTGAGACCCACATCAAGGGCTTCACACTGAACAGTGCTGCCAGCAGCCTCCTCATCATATCGCAAGTTAGGCGGGATTATTTGAAAGGTATGTCACAATGCTTGACCTTTACGTCACATTAATGCCTCTGCAGATTTTTCTTGTAACGCCCTTCGAATACTTGGATAAAGGAGTCCATTTAGCAAATTACCTGCTTATCAAGAGCCTTTTGTGGTAGCTGAGAGACGTAAATTACTGTACATGCATTTATAATACAGCTTGAATATGAATGTACTTGTCATTTGACCACTTAGTCCAGTTTCCATTCCATTTAACACAAGATGGGTTTTCTTAAGATGAATCACAGCTCTTCAGACATGCAAAATTTGTGCTCCAGAATGAGAGAAAGTACAGGCTTTCAAGTGCGTTAAAATTCACAGCACAAGTCATTTTGCTTTGGAAATTAACATACTTTAGAGCATCTGAAACAATTCCCAGCAGTTGTTTCTTGCATAGTGTGTTGGTTGTGTGAGATACCAGATGAGTTAAATTGACTGTTAAATGTGCATGATTGTGCACTAAATGATTATAATATTGATTTAAAAACTTAAATACTTTTTAATAGTTCTCAATACCAACAGTAACAAAACGTTCGGTTTGGTTTTCTTTTAAATGTAGCAATGATGGGAAAGAAAATGGTGGCTGAAATGCACATAAGGGTAGCCAAAAAGATGGTGGATAAAGTTTTACAGTTGTGTTATTTTAGTTCTCTGCATTGGTCGTTTTGCAGCCCTAGAGTTCAGCTTCGAAACATTGCATTTTAAAAATCTGCATACAGAGTTTTAAATGCAATGTTGTGTCTTTTACACAGTGCAGACATAAATACAGGGTTGATACGTGGTTTCGTTGGCGTACTTAAGCATTAAATCAGCTACATACAAAGAAGATGTATTACACTGAATTTTACTTTCATGCAAGGGTTTTACTTTCCTACCGGAAGGTATACCCAAAAAATCAATTTTTGGTTCTACCATCACTTAATTTTATTTCATTCTGTTAAGCAAAGCTATAGTAACTCACACCTATATGCTATCAGCTGCATTAAAATACTCTTTAAGATTTAGACACATCTTCTCACTTACACACTTTCCTTCATCTCATGAACTTGTCTTGCAAATTCCTTTCCCACTCAGTCTCAAATCATTGCCAGGTGTCACCAACTGAAGCATGTGTGGTGAATGCAATTGGTTCTTTTGCTCTTGGCAAGTCTTAAGTTTTTATGGCTTTCAAGGCCTTCACCTGACTTTACTGTCTAGTATTATTCTAATAACTTTTTCTTGTCCAATGTGCCATAAATTTTTGCCAATTTCTCCTAAATATTTTACACCAAAAATCTTCCCTTTGTCAAACCATCACTGATCCTTTCTATGCTCTGCCAATCTCTTGCACTATGTGATTTCATCTTAATGAGCATACTAAATTCTCTGGCACACAAATCCTCTCCCTTGATACACTTTAAAAATGTTTTTTGTTTTTCAAAACACGACGTTTCTCAAGAAGCTTATGGAATTACATTGCTTTGTAAAATTACGTTCATTGAACATTGAATCTTGTTCACTGAACCAACTTTACTTCAGTAATTTAATTCACTAGTCAGCCTTGACCATTTTTCTATTTTAGTCTGAAAGATAGTGCTGCTCTTTTTGCAAGTGAAGCCTTGAAAATGCAAGTTACTAAATATTTCAACCATACTGAGCATTTCTTGAGGCTTATAGGTTACCCTAAAAACATTCAGGCACAATCTTTTTGTAATCTTTTGTCAGCGAGTTCCATTTGTCCTGCATCCTGTGATGGCTTTCTCTTCCACAAAACTTGCTTGTTCTATCAGATACACTTATAGTTTACCATCATTCTTTGCTGTGTAATGTGGCATGAAATTTTTATGTAGGTCCCTAAATATCCTCACAAGAGCTTTAATATCTTCTCCCAAGAACTTGGTAAATCCCACATTACTTTAAGAGTCAGAACTTGAGTTCTCTTTAGGGAATTTGCAGAGTTTGTAGGAAAGCTTTATAATTTTTACAGACTTTTAGCTACCTGGTTTTAAGTGCTGAAAGATGAAGGGATTAAATTATGAGTTGAGATTAATAGCAGGTGCTTTTGCATTTAAAAAAATCCAACCACAAAAAGCCAACTTCTCCATCCAAAAAAACCAACCGACACAAAACAAAATGAAACCCCCAAATATGCAGCACAGCAGAATTAACCAGCGTGCTACTAGGTCATGCAGTAGTGTTGTGCACATGCAACTTTAAAATCTTTCTTTGTCTTTGTTCTTAAGAGGGCTGGTCATGCTCCGTACAGAAGGAAGGTCCACACTTACTCAGGACAGAATTCGAATATGGCATGTGTTTAGTATTTGCTTTTTAAGTATCAAGAATCTTGTCTCTGATATATTGCTCCTTCTGCCCCCCCCCCCCAAAAAAAAAAAAGAAAGGTGAGGAAAGCAGGTAGGGAAGGATACAGAAAACTTACTGTAAAGGAACCTTAGGCATACAGGATGCTTTTTCTTCCTCTCTTGTAAGAAGTAGTATTTGATTTCTGCAGTACCTGCACATTGAATTGGAATGTTAATGTTGTGGAGTTCAAGTGGGTGTATATTGTGTTAGAAGTGTTTATCCCTTGGTATTATCATGACTACCTGTGATTATTTGTGCCTGTACTGGTAAGGAATAGGAGATTTTTACCAGAAAGGCGTGTCTTTCTCTGTGTTCGCTCATTGTATAACATAAATTGACAAGAATTCCAGTCAGAGAAATTAAAGAGACTTCATCTGTTGTGGATTTGGGGTATTTGTGGCAAACAGACAATTTTTTTTTTTTTTTTTTTAACATAGATTTGATGTAGGAGTTCTTGAGGAAAGTATTCAGTTCTGAGTTTATTCGTGTATTGAGGTTTACATCTGATGCTTTTATTTAAAAATTAAATGTTGGTAAACAAAAGTTTGGTGTACTCTTAAAAAGACATCTGAATACTAGACTTCAGCAGTTTCAATAATGAATTGCATTTTTAAACTATATTCTTATAAATATGCAACATTTTTGCGTTTTAGTAAAGAAAACTGATTATAGTTAGGATTAAAAAAAAAGGAAAAAAAAAAGCTGAAACAATCATGACTCTCTAAGGTCACAAGGGAGGACATTTAGGACATAACTGCTTTTCTTGAGCTGGATAGTAAAATAAATGCTAAAAGTAACTTAGTAGTTTTTATTGATCAAATACTACAGCATTATAGCCTGGAATAATTGTTGACAGTTTTTATTTGGTTGTATATATATTCAAGTTTTAATTCACCATAGAAAATATGGGGATTAAGTTAAACAAGAGAATAATTTTTGGTACATGTTTTTAAAAGGATATGGTTAATAATATCATTGGCATGGTTGCCTACTGAACTAAAATCTGATTACCTTTTCTCTTATTTCTGTACCATTATTAGATGCTATGACTGTTCTTAAAGGAATGCTTGACAGTGGCTCGTTGCCTACTAGACCAGCACTTACTGCACTTATTCAGACTCTGGCAGAAAAGGGAGATCTAAAGAACTTGCAAGCACTTAAAACCATGCTGGAAGACATCACACAATCAATTAGTTTATCTCCCTCATTAATTGCTAATGCTATTGCATTGGCTCATACTAAAAAGTAAGTACTTCTACAACTAGTGTATGTAATTCTTTTATGCAAAGTGGTAGGAAATCACTTGTGTTATCCATTTCATTCTCTTTCTATTCTTAGAGTCCTAGGTGTTAACATTCTCGTCAAGATGAGCAGTGTGTTGTGCAGTTCTCTTCCAGTATCATTTCTCAAACACATTTGTGGTCAAAAATAATTTTATGAAGTACAGGGATAGCTATGAAGCATTTGAGACAGCATAAAGTTTTCTCAGGTGGTGTAATACATCTTCAAAACCTGTGTCCTAACATATTGCATCTCATATAAAGTGTGTTGTTCTCAGTATTAGATCCAAAGCCCATTGAAATCTGAATGCAAAATTCAATTATTTCATCAAAATGAATGTGGGGGGAAAAAAAAATCTTAGAATTTACAACCCACAGATTATGCACATAATAACTGGTTTGGCAACAAAAATCTACCTGTTACAAGAACTGAATTAATAGAATATCATTGTTTGCCCTTAGAATGTCAAAGCCAGACATAAACCTGTAGAGGAGATTCACAATTTTTTGTCAGAATTGACTGCAGTGCTGGTTCAAGGCACAGTTTGCAACATGAGACGTATCCCCACACTTTTGAGTATCCTTTGGTTCAGCTGTTTCATTCAGTATCATATTCTCCATCACATTTTTGTTTCAGTTGATACTTTGGTACTGTGCTAGTTTATCCTTTGTGTAAAGCTGCATGAGGCAAGAAACACTTCTGGGAGAAAGGGCATACTGTGCATTTCTCAAATACGCTTTGCAGGAAAGAACCAATCTTCAAGAATCCTACATGTTCTGTTATTTCAGACTAGTTTCATCAGGTAGAGGCTCCTGTGGCTAATTTGGCAGGAAAGCTGTTAGAACCATGTAGTCTGTAATAAACACCTGATTGCCTCAGGCGTGCAAGACCAGGACGAATAGTTACTGAACTGTTTGGAACAGCAGGACAACTTGAAGGAGACCCATGCAGACCAGTTCCAGTAGTGATCTCTCTATGTTTTCAGCCACTGAAATACAATCTGTCTGTAAAGGGCGGATCTTCTAAACAGCTAGGTCTGAGTGTCCTTGGCACACAGCTGTTCTAGTGCAATGGTTTTTGCCCAAATTAAACACTTCAAATAGGAAAGGTATTTCAGGATTTGTCTCATAAGCTGCATATTTTCCCATGTCTCCATGTCATGGAAGTGTTGAGAAGTTGTGCTGTGTTCTCAATCTGTAGATCAGTGATAGTAGTAAATAAATAAATTGCTGTATGCAGGCACAGATTCTTTATCAGCATCAACATTTCTTTTGCTATACACAAACTAGCTTGGTGGATACATAAATATACTTAGCAGCAGCATAAATAATAAGCACCTTTTATATATATGTGTGTATACATAAAATACATGTTTAATATCTTGCAAACTATACCCTGAAAACTATGAAAAAAAATTTCTTACACCTAATTTTAATATCTGTTCATTTATTGGTATATTCATGTTTCTGATGTAGTTTTCATAGCATTTTTTATAGTTTCCAAATGTGCTGTGCTTCCTTCACCTAAATGCATTTGTTCATTCATACTCTGATTTCTTCTTCAATTAAAATAGTTTTTAGAGTGAACTAGTAAGGGATGTTGTCATGTGAACTTTTCAGAAGTAGAGTTTACACTTCAGTGAATACTTCCTGCATTATTTTATTAGCATTTGCTGTACTTAAGTCATAACATTAAAAGTGTTTAGGCAGAGGTACTGACCAAACGACATTAGTGTTGTCTTTTGCATCCAAAAAGATAGGGATGGAAAAAATCAGGTAAATAATTAATTGAAGTAACATTAAGAAAAAAATAATACTTGAGTTCTGTGCATTAATTATTCAGTTACTTTCTGTTAACGTTTTGATTTTGCCTTCTAGATTTGCAGAACACATTTTCTTAAAGCAGATATCTGAACTCTTTCTTAATGATGAAAAAGTGTGTCAGAAGTACTGGCCTTTGTACAGCTCAAAGGTCGTTAAAAACTATTCAGGGGTTAATTTATTCATTCAGTCATAAGTGGTTTCACTTTCACAGTATCTGAATGAAGTCATAGGTACTCAACCATTCCTGAGAAAGATAACCTTAATGTAGAAAACAAAAGCTTTAATTGCTTCTTTAGGTTTAGAAATCTTGATTTCAGATACTAAGCCAGTTCAATTTCCTTTCCTAGCAATGACCTTGATGCTGCAGTGGAATACCTTGAGCCTCTGCTTATCTCTGGTGCACAGAATCCTGATCAAGCTGTCAGAAATATTTCTTATTTGTTAAGAAAGGTGTCTGAGGATGGATTAGAACCAGCTTTGGAAAAATGTAAGTTAATTGCAATGATATTTAAATATTCTGACTAGACAGAGGTGTTACGAAAGAGCTATTACATGTAAAACCTTCGCAGTCAACATAAAGCCTGTAAAGTTTACAAAAGTGGCTTTACAATCAAAGATTTTCCTTATGTATCCATCATTTTGCAGTTGGTGCGATGGCAGAACGGCTGGCCAGTCAGTTTGGGATTTACAGACCTGTCACAGATCTTTTCCTTCAATATGTCAGTGCAGACAGAGTGGATGATGCCAGATCGCTGGTACAGGTAATGACATAACAAGAGAAGTACAAAACTGCTTAGAGCTCTTCTAAGGTTAATTGAGAATTTGTCATAAACCAATGTTCTATAGCATAGGCTGATACTAAAATGCTTTTGAATTTTTCAGTGTGAGTAGCAGTAGCAGATTTTAGACTATTCCAAACCATGAGCTAGTACTAATAGTAGTAGTGGGTGTCAGTTGGAAAATTTTTTTGTCTTCCAACAACCCAAAGGAAATAAAGGAAGGCTCATATACTACTTGAAATTTCCTTCAAAGCAAAAACTGTTTTATATAGGTTTTCTGCTAGACAGCATTTGCTTTTTGCAGTTTCCTTGCAACTTCTCACGGAATTGTTGCAGACATAATATTTTACAATTTCTGTACAGTTTGCAAACCAGAAGCAGGCAATGTTTGCTTTTCATGGACCTTATTTCACTGTATATGCTGGATTCCAAGTTTATGAAGAGCTGAATTTGCTTTCTATTCTCTTAGCGTCACAGATGCATTAAAAGATGAATGATGGTTTCTGGGCCACAGTTTCAGCTTTAGTTAGTGATCTTCAAGGAATGAGACAGCTGCATTCATGCTTTTTGCAGAGACAAAGCCAAGCCAGAGATGAGGTGAACTGCAGGTGATGGGAGCTGCAGCTGTCAGCATGAACAAATGGGCCCCATCAAGACGGCTCATCCCAGCAGGTGGCACTCCAGCAGTCATGCTGATTCTGCAGATTGTTCAGTCATAGAATACCAGATTCGAATAGGGACCTCAAGGATCATCTGCTCCTACCTTTTTTACCAGAAGCGCAGGCTAGACAAGATGGCCAACTCCCTGTCCAGATAAATCTTAAGAGTCCAATATTGGGGAATCCACCACAATGTGTGATTGTTCCCGTTGTTCCATGCACATAGACTCCTCTTTCAAACTGACGGCTCTTGCTACCTCCTAGTAGTACGTACTACTTTGCAACTGGTAACAGAGTACTTTAAGCTGCTAAAGAAGAGGCTATACTTCATGCATTAAATGTTTTTACGATATTTCAAGACCATTTTTTGAGAAGAACGCATATCAAAAGATATATTCAGTTAGTTCTGCAATATTGTGAGGTGTATTATTTATATATTCTCTGCTCTGGAATATGACTTCATTTATTGCTTTGCCTTACCGGTCATCAAAGTATAGATTAAAAGGAGACTACCATTTTGGTAGAAAAATCCTCTTGCTATATAGCATGAAACAACCAAGTGCAGGAAAATTTCAAGTTACTTTACTCTTCCTGATTTTTTTGATAGCTCTTTGATTGAAACCCATGAATTGAACAAGTGAATGAAAATCACCTTTTGTTACGATCAGGAATTTTGCATTTTTAAGTAAAATCTCCATGTTCTTAAAATTTCCATTGAAGTATCCCTTCATGTAAAAATTCATGTAACAAAAGCATCCAGATGTTGAAATTAAGTGAATAGCTCTATATCATAGTTGAAATAAGATAACATACACTTTACCCTGGGGATAGTATTTCATGTTAAGTGGTCATTCAGACACAAGCGTGAGGTGAAACTTCTGTGGATGTGAGAAAATTTGTTTTTCAAATGGTGTACAAAAGCCTTTCAATTCTTGAACATTCTTCATTGCTGCTGTGGATCAGGTATTCTGCTGCTCTGTTAGTATCTTCTAATTACAATCTGGCCGTTGTTAGGTTCTCGGAAAGTAAACTGCCATCTAAGTGACTTATTTTGCTTGTAATAATCTGAAATATAGTATATACTTGTAGAATCTTTGCTTTCAGAAATGCATTTAAGTCTATTTAAATGTTCAGTAAACAGCAACAATGTCTTTTGTACTGTATGGCAGGAGATAGCAAAAAAAAAAGGCAGTTTGATATTTCAGCATTGGAGGGGGCTGTGGAAATCCTTTTTTCCGACTCTCTCTTCTCTCAGAGCACCTACCAATAGTACGTGAGAGTGACTTAGTAATAAAATATTGCAAGTTTTTCCCATGAATATTTCACCTCTGTTCATCATAAAGCAATCTTTTCGTCAGAACACTGCAAATGCATTTTTGTCTCAGTTTGCCTGATGGAATGAGGTTCATGGTCCTTAAAGAGCATGTCAAACCATATTACACATACAATACATTTATAATGCCATATACAAAAATTCGGTTGAGTATGTCTGAAGTAGTAATCGAATGTAGTAAATTCATACTGTGTGTATTTTTATATGCGTAATATTCACTTCCTGTGCATTTTGGTACTGATGAAGTATCTTACAGAGGGTAAAAAGCACTGTGCACTGTTAAGAATTTTAGAACTGACACCTTTGAGTAACATACACAAAAATATTGTCTTATATATTTTACTTTGCCATTGTTTATAAAAGAAGAAAGATTTTTGATTTATCTGGTCTGTCTCAAACTTTTAAGTTCAACTTCTCTCTCTCTCAAATACTGTCTATTGCAGTGAAAGCCTTTTATAAAATAGAGAGATTGAAATCAGTCCTTTGTATGCATAAGTGTAGGTAATTATACTTTAAAGAGAACTTGCTTTGTACATTTTAATTTTTATAAAGAAATGAGCACTTATCTCCCTGACACCTTATTAAATGTATAATTAACCTTATGATCCCTAGCTCACTTGTGAATGCTTGGCAGTATAATTGGAGAGGAAGAGTGTTTCTCTTTTTCATTCTTTTGCAGTCCTAAACCTCATTTTTGTGGTATGTTGAAGTGTTAGTTTAATTCTTTTCCCTTTTGTTTTAAACAAACTTACACCTACCATTTTAAAAACTCTGTTTACCAAAGTGATGCATGAAATGAAATTGTTTCCTATGTTCTGCCTTGAGTTTGGGCTCTTTTTTCAAACCAATAATCAATTATTTATCTTGTAAGTAAGTAATATGGTATTGTGTTATTTTAAACATACGTAATTCGAAATTCTCGCCCTAGTAATTTTGTTCATAGCTAACTTTGTGACTGGTACATGATTTCTTTTTCTTCAGAGATGTGGTGCTTTAGTTGAAGAGAAGAGAACTTTAGTCAGTTTTATGGCTAGATCGGCAACTAAACCTGGACAGGTATAAGATTTTTCTTTTTTATTTAATGTGTATCATTGTATGTTGTGACGGTTTGGGAATTACCTGTCCCCCCACTCATCCGTCTGGAAGTTAAGGAATGAAGCTATATTTACAGCTTAGCACAATTTACAAGCATATTTACAACATACACAATACACACAAATATGTACAGTTATATACAAGTTATACAGAAAGTATAATAAAGTAATACAGAAACACAAAACAAAGTAATATAAAATCTCTCCCAGAAATCAGACTGCCAGGGGCGCCCGACCCAAACCTCTTTGCCCCCCTTACCCCTCTTTCCCACCCATCAGAAATAACCAGATCAATCCCCTTATAGCTCATGTGATAAATCTGGACAGATCTGAGGTGAGATGTCAAAAAAAGACAAGAAGGTTAGGGAAAAAAATAGGTTAGGTTGGATTAGAGTTAAGGCAGACTCTCCACACAGACTGCCAGAGAGGAGGAGAAGTGAGAACTGAGAAGTGTATAAGAAGTGAGCGTCTTATTTATATTTTGACTACTGCTACAAAAGAATGAGTGATATAGGTTACTGGTTTTGTTTGTTTTTCTTTCTTCTCACAGCTAAGGATTTAATTTCTTTCAGTAAAATATTCCAGTTAACTTCAAACCAGCACAATCCACTCCTCTATATCATTCAGTATTTTGCCAAGAACTATCTGTCTAATCTAAAACAATATTTACAATAATGAATTTACAAGTTCAGTTCACACTTCGTGCCAGCTATCTCAGATGCAGGTGATTCAAAAGCTCAGAAAGCAGGAAACCGTTTGTCTCTTCATAGATGAGACAAGAACAGGGACCCATGGCTTTTAGGGTGGTTTTCAGCAAACCATTGTAGTGCTCAATCTTTTCTGAGGCTGGTACGTAGTAGGGTATGTGGTAGATCCACTCAATACCATTCTCTTTAGCCCAGTTTTTCACAAGATTGTTCCTGAAGTGAGTGCCATTGTCTAATTCAGTTCTCTCTGGAGTTCCATGTCTCCACATGATTTGTCTCTCCAAACCAAGAATAGTGTTCTGTGCAGTAGGATGTGGAACTGGATAGGTTTCCAGCCATCCGGTGCTTGCCTCTACCTTCATTAGCACATAGTGCCTGCCATAATGAGAACGAGGCAAAGTGATGTAGTCAATCTGCCAGGCTTCACCATACTTGTACTTGGACCATCGCTCACCATACCATAAGGGCTTGATTCGCTTAGCCTGCTTAATAGCAGCACAGATGTCACAGTCATGAATGACTTGGGTGATAGTGCTAACAGTTCACCTCGGTCTTTCCAATCTAGGTCAAGATCACAGTTTGGATCAGCTTGAGAAATTTTGGCAGTTGCTCTGCCTGCTGGTTCTGTTGGTGTTCCTCAGTAGCTCTGCTTTTAGGCATGTGTGCACCTATGTGCCGCACCTTAACTGGAATTCTCTCCAGTCGTGCATCAATGTCCTGCCATAGATCAGCACACCAAATAGGCTTTCCTTTCCTCTGCCAACCATTCTTTTTCTAGTCCTTTAGCCAACCCCATAGAGCATTGTCTGCCATCCATGAGTCGGCGTAGAGGTAAAGGATAGGCGAATTTTCACATTCAGCCACATCATGAGCAAGTTGGGCAGCTTTTACCTCAGCAAATTGACTGGATTCACCTGCTCCACCTCTCACTTCAGCAACTCTCCTGGTAGGA
>WBNM01042385.1:0-63249 GCA_013399055.1 Ramphastos sulfuratus | reverse complement strand
GTTTTTTTTTTCAGTGGGAGCTGGTGGTGGTTTGCATGGGTGAGCTGCAGGCTGCTGCATCCCGGAGCGGGGGGTGCGCGGAAGGGCTGGAGATGGAGGTTGGGGGCGGGTGGGGGGAGATACAAACAGCGCAACCCACCTCTGCAATGGGTCATTGCAAGCGGATTTAGGGGAGGGGGGGCGTCTGCATGGACCCCCCCTCCTTGTTGTGCGGGGCGGGGGGAAAGGTTTGTTATTTGATTTAAATGGTAAAGAAAATGGCACCAAAAATGCTCTCTCTTTCCTCCCCTCTCCCTTCCCCCCCGCACAGGCCTTTTTTGGCATGGAGGGGGTTGGGCTCGCCCTCACCTCTGGGGTGCCTTGAGGGGCGCGGGGGGGGCGGTTGAGGGATGCAGGGCCTGACACCCCCCAAGAGGAGTGAGCAACCCTTACAATTGCGGGGGGCCACTGGCCAGGTTCCCCCCGGCTCCACCTCAGTGCTGCAGCTCCGGGGTGACTGGGAAGGCTTTGAGGGGTTGATGCTGGGGTGGGGGGAAACTTTTGGAGCTGCTTGGTCGCCCAGGCCGGAGGCTTTGCTGGCGCAGGAGCTGTCTCCTGCTTCCCGTTTTGTTCCCCGGATGACTCCTTCATTTTGCCAATTCCGTGTGTGTGTGTGTATGTGTGTGTGTGTATGTGTGTGTGTGTCCCACCCCGACCCTTGGCATGCCCCTGCCGTGGGCTCCTTTTTTCCCAGTGGGATCTGGGGGATGCTGGAACCACCCCTAGGAGCAAGGCTGTGAGCGTGGCAGGGGGAGGGTGCAGCATCCCGCCCCGCTTGGGCTTTGCATAGGGATTTTCCATGTCTGCTTCTTTTAAAAAATATTATTAATAATAATTAATAACAATAATTAAAACAGATAAGGAATAATGATAATGGCTGCAGCAGGAGCCTCGCAGCCTGTGGCAGTGACCTATTTTAGCAGCTGGTGGACTTTTTTTTTTTTGGAGGGGGGTGGAATTAGTTTAGCTTGCAGAGAGTAGGCCTAAGCTGGGAAGATGCACAGGGAAATCCCTCAGGATGTTTCAAATCCTTTGGGATGCCCCATGCTCAGCGACCCTGCTACCATCTCCGTCCCTTAAAAGTACAGTGATTGCCCCAGTGATGGCTCTGTGCCCATGGTAATGAGGCAGGAGGTGTTTGAGTGGCTTTTTGAAAAGGAGAAGAAAGTGCAAGATTTGGGAAAAATAAACAACGAGTGACCACGGTGCATGAGGGAGGGACTGGGATGCTGGGCTGGGACTTGGCACCCCCCAGCTCCTATACTTGTGGTAATTGCAGTCAGGTTTGGGTCAGCCTGCAAAATGATCAAGAGGTGGAACAGGCTGCCCAAGGAGGTGGCAGAGACACTGTCCCTGGAGGGGTTTAAGAAACGTGTGGACATGGCACTTCAGGACGTGGATTAATGGTCATGGTGGTATTAGGTCAGTGGTTGGACTCGATGATCTTAGAGGTCTTTTGCAATCAAAACAATTCTATGATTGTATGAAAATTCCTGCCAGCATTAAATCAGGTGCTGAAACCACTCCTGTATACCACCCACAGGGAGACGCTGCCACGGCAGGCACCGGGGTGGGTTTTGGGAGCATTTCATGCCCCAAGGTGAGGATAGAAATGCCCAGAGCCCACCTGAGTGGGCAGCCCTGCAAGGACAAGGGGGAAAAGTTGGGAGGTAAACCTTTCCTCCACACCCAGCCTCAGCAAGAACCAGAGGAAAATTTGCTTTGCACAGCAAAAATCCTCCTTGAAAAGATACGAAGGGCTTTATTATTGCTTTTGATTTATTTTTTTTCTGGATGGGGGGTGAAACCTTGCTGGATGCAAGCGCTTCAGCTCTGACCGTGGAGTTTCCCTGAGGTTGCTGACTGGGCTAAGCATTGCTCCAGGGGGGTTTGCCAGGGCAGCTGGAGGGTCCCCTTGGCCACCCGGCTTGGCTTCACGATGGAGCTTTGTTCTCCCAGCGAGGAATTAACGGCGCGTTGGGTTATTACCAGCCAAAGCCTGGAGTCGGGAGAGATAAATGGCCTTGCATTTCTGTCTGGCGTCTGGAGAGGAGGCATGTAACCCCCTTGGCAAAAATAACCCGCTGCTGCCTTCGGAGGTGGTGTCTTCGCAGAAGGCAAGGAGAAGCAGGAGGTTATGCCTGCACCTCGATCAAATATTGGTTGTTTTTAAGATGCAGGTTTTCCTGCTTGAGGAAAATCCAGGGAGAAATGTGTTGCGGGTGAACTGAATGTGTCAAAACATCAGAGGGGCTTTGAAGGTTTCGGAGGAATGGCTGATTTCCCCATCTTACCTCCTCACTCCACCTGGAGGAGAAAACTAAGGGCATTCCTGTACTGCCACGATCAGGCCGTGGCAATGGCTGTGGCAAAGTCCTCGCCTTGAAGGGCGACAGCTGAAATTTTTATTTCCGTGCTGCATCTTGGAAAAGGGGATCCCCACGTCTCCTGTGTGGCTTGTATCCTAGTTGTCCCCTGACATCCCATGGGATCTTGTGGCCAACGGGGAGGAATGAGATCAGGGTCAGGCTCTGTCACTTACCTCTGATTTTATTTATTTCTAAAAGAATCAGGAAGTTGTTTCAATTGGAAAAGACCTTTAAGATCCTTGAGTCCTACCATTATCTAACTCTGCCAAGTGTGGTGCTAAACCATTGCATTGTTGGAGTGGCATTTGTGGGGCCATTTGTGGAACCCTGTTGAGGTTCCCATTGTGGGGGCACCCAGGGACTTGTCCCCGTGTCCTTCATGGCTGCTGGCCCCCACCTTGATGCTTTGGCTGCCTCTCCTCATGGTGAAACCGTGGATGATTTTGGACATATGGGGAAAGACTGTCCATGGTGTTGCAGATAGAATGAGCACAGAACTTAATTGCCATAAATTATCTCCTTTTAATTATTATTTTTATGACTATATATTTTGCCTGGAGTCAGGGCTGCCAACACCCTGTCTGAGGTAAAGCTCAGTTCCCCGAGCTGCTGAGTCTGCTGGACATGCATGATAAAAATAATCCATTTTAATGCACATTCCTATAAATGTTAAAGTCCTAAAGGATGGTTGAACTGGAGGAGAGTGACTAGTGCCTCCTGGTCAAGGCTGGGTTTCAGATGGAGCTGGGTGTGGGGACCATCTGTGGAGGCAGTGCCAGGATTTAGAGAGGATGCTCCGGCATGGAAAGCCCGACCCAAGATACTGGGAGAGGCTTAACCTTGGACCTCTCTGATAATTTTGTGGTCTGGACTTAGGTTAGAAAATGCTGTGGGGCAAATCACGGAGGTGTCATATCTCATCACAGAATCATAGAATTGCTTCAGTTGGAAGAGACCTTTAAGATCATTGAGTCCAACCCTCAACCTAAGACCACCATGGCCATTAAACCATGTCCCAAAGTGCCATGTCCACACAGTTTTTGAAGACCTCCAAGGATTATGTCTCCACCATCACCCTGGGCAGCCTGTTCCAATGCCTGACCACCCTTTCCATAAAGAAACTTTTCCTAATATCCAGTCTAAACATCCCAAACATCTAACTGTTGGCCCATCTGGAAGGTCACGGTGGCTTTCCCAGGGGTGGAAACCTTGCTGCTGGGCAAGGGGATGCTGTTGTCTGATACCAGCCTGATTTAGCAGCATGTGGAAGGAGGCTCTTTGCATCCATCCCACTTGCCTTCCAGGGATCTTGGCCTCCTCCTGACCATTGCATGGCAGCATGTAGGTGTGGGGCTGGCTTGGGGCCTTGATGGCCTCAGGCTCTGCACAAGCAGCATGTTGGCTGCCACACTGCACCCATCCATGCTTCCTGCCCTGAATTTTGTAGTATCATAGAACTGTTGAGGTTGGAAGAGACTTTTAGGACCGAGTGGTCCCTGTGGGGTCCCAAGAGCCATGGAGTGCCCTACTGTACCCATCCTTGATGGCTCTGGGGACATCCTTAGTGTCCCGAGGGGCTGGTGCTCGCCTCCTCAGCCTCACGCCGGGCTGGGCAGCGGTCTGGAGCTGGCCCCTGGTGCAGCCATTTGGCCGCCAGCCCGGCTGGGGAGGTCAGCATTGGGTTTTGTCCTCATTTCCTCCCTCGATCTTTCCTCCTCTTGTTTTTCTCTGGCAGGGGAGGGAGTGGGACAGCAGCTTTGCATGTATGTGTGTGTCCCCCGGGCTCTTCCATCCCAGCAGTGACTCTGCAGGAGGTCCTGCATCCCCTAGACATGAGGGCAGCATCCCGTCCTGCTGACTGCTCCTGTGCCAGGGCAGTGGCTTGGGGACATCTCCATCACCCGGGTGTCACTGGCTGTGCCAAGCACTGGCAGGGACCCATTGGTTTGTCTGCCCCAGCTGTGTTTGGCGCTTGCCAGGAGGATGCTGGCTCTGCCAAAATCCAGCCCCGTCCATTGGGGGCTTCACACCAGACCTTGCTGTGGGCTCAGTGAAGATTTTGAATTACCTGGAGAGCTTTTGCATCCTGTGTTGGGTCAGACCTGAGTTGCAGAAGAAACCCCTTTTGTCCCTGACTGAGAGAGAACAGACAGATGGATGGGAGCATCCAGCCCAGCTTCTGTGCTTCCACTCTGTGGCTGAAGCAGAGGGACTGGGGCTTGTCTTCAGCTGAAAATAATATGGTGTTGCCCTGAAGCTGTGGTACTGAGGGACATGGTTTAGTGGTGACTTGGCAGAGTTGGGTTAATGGTTGGACGTGATGACCTTAAATGTCTCTTCCAATCAAAATGGTTCTTTGATTCTGTTTTTCCAGCAGGAAGGCTGTGTTTGTGGAGTCTTCACAGGTGTTGAGATGGAGATTGAGGCTACCAAACTGATCTCAGGGCTTGGCATCAAGCTTGGGTCCTTGGTGGCACAGAGCCATGGTGTCTCTGATGCCATCGTGGTAGCATTGCTTATCCCACTTTGTCCTCTGCTCATCCCAGGCCATGGGTGGCCATGGTGTTTAGGAAAAAAGCTCAAATGAACCTTTTCCCAGTTTGTAGAGGTGAGTCCTTGACTGCGGGGGGACAGAGATTGGGGAAAGATTTGTCACTGTTCCTTTGGATGGTCCCACAGAGCCTGGTGCTGCTGCTGGCTTCCCAGGCTGCTCCCTGGAAAAGTATCTTTGAGTCAAAGCTTGCAGATGCTGGATGCTATTAAAAAAAAAAAAAAAAAAAAAAGTAATGACCAAAAGGGAGGGAAAAAAAATGCACCGGAAGCATCTGACTGTCCCTTGGACAGGTTAATGCTCTTTTTCACTCATGCAGAGGCTGGAAGATGTTTTTTAGGGTACCCAACAGGTTCTGGGCACTGAGCCCCTTCCTCTCCCTGAAGCCTACATATGGCTCTGTTTTGGGCAGCCTCAAGCCGTTTAGAGAGCACGTAGTGGACCAGAATTACCATTTTGGACAGTGACAACACCATCCTGAAGGATCTGGCTGTCCCCAGGCTGCAGGGCTGAGATGGGACTATCCACAGTGATGGTCCAGGCCTGGCAGCATCCCAGTGGGCAGGATGCGGCAGTGGGCGCTCGGGGCGGTGTTGGCCGGCGCCTCGCCAGGCGGGGCCGTGGCCGAGCTATTGTTTTCCCTTCCTGCTTGTTTTTCCGGACAACCCTTCCCTAATTAAATAAAAACACCCGTCAGAGAAGAGAACAACACCCCCAACCCAACACGGTGCTGTGCTGCAGGAGGGTGTCCCCAGGGAGGGAGGTGACAAGCGAACAGAGCAGTGAAGGTAGGCAGTAGGTGAAGGAAGGATCCGGTGGGATGTGGTTTATCCCTCTGCCAGGTTTCAATGCATGGCCATGGTCCAAAACTGGGTGGTTTTGGTGATGTGTGGAATGTGTACAGCCTAGAAAATGCTGCTGGTTCTGAGCTTCATCCATTCGTTAATGGTTGGACTTGATGATCTTTTCCAACCTAAATGATTCCATGATCCTGGCACATCCTGGGCTTGGGGCTCATGGGAAGATCATCATTAGAAATACCAACCCTATGTGGCCTCTGAACTGTGGAGAAAAGGCTGAAGGTTCCATCCAAAGGTCTTGAAAGTAGAAATCAAATTGTAGGGCCTAAGAATTGAAACCGAAATCACTGATGTCTTTGAGATGTCTCAAACATCTCACAACACACCTTTGTATCCTTGCAAAAAAAAAAAAATCTGTAAAAACAGAGGTTTAGCATTATTACAGAGGTTTAGCATTATTTCTTCCTCTAGCAAAGATCAAATATTGCCATTAAATAGTTCCAGCCAGGCTCTCTCACCCTGAAATGCAAATTCTCAATTCACATTGTGAATAGGACATGGGGTGGCTGGGTTGTTTTGGGTTTTTTTGAGAAGCAAGTGCTAACATCATACTCAGCAACTTATTAAAGTGCTTTTCATTAGTGCAATTTAATCCTGAAGGTCAGCAGTAAATGTTTTGGTGGTTGGAAATGATACAGAGAAGCAGATTGCTGATTTTTCATGAGAATTTGGGGGTTGAAAATTGGAAGGAAATCCCCAAATTTTGTGTTGAGTGGAAAGTGGTTTGCATGCAGCTGGGTCTGACCGTGCTGCCTGGTGTGAAGTGAGGGGTTGTGGCCACCTGAATTGGGCTTTTTATGCCCCAACCCCCTTGTCCTTGTGCTAGGACAGGAGAGAGGTACTTATGTTCCTTGATGTCTGGCAATGAGAGCTATAGGAATGGCTAAAAATAAATAAATAGAGAGGCTGGTGAATGGCAGAGATGGTCTTCTGAGGGGCTGCAGTTTGGAATATTTAAGTATGTCTAGGGTGACCTGGTCCCCTGATGGGGGTTTGAGTGCTGCAGCAGCATTTAGAAATCTGGCTTTTAATGCCTGCTAGGATAAACAGCAGCTTCACTTCTCATGGTGACTTAAATCCAGCAGCAGCCTCCTTGCAAGGCAGCTGATCGCGGGTTGGTGTGGCTGCTTGGGGAAACTGAGGCATCTGCTGGATAGAAATGGACTGGGGCTGTGCTCTGGATCTATCTTCTACAGCTGGAATTTTGGTGGGTGTGCTGGAGAGAGGCTGCCCTGCTCCAGGGAGCAGCAGCATCTCCTTTGGCTGCCGTTCCTGTATCGTCCAGGGAGGTGGTGGAGTCACCGTCCCTGGAGGTGTTCAAGGCGCGCTTGGACGTGGCGCTTGGTGCCATGGTCTAGTCTTGAGGTCTGTGGTAATGGGTTGGACTTGATGATCTTTGAGGTCTCTTCCAACCTTGCTGATACTGTGATACTCTGTGATACTTGTATCTCATTCTCAGAGCCAACCTGCATCCCTTTGTTTCCCCTCACCTCAAGCATCTTCCCCATCCTCTCGTTGGCATTTTTGGGATGGGGCTTTAGCAGCATCACTTGAAAAAGTTCTTAAAATAGAGCTGAAGGGCAGTATTAGGGTGGGGAGGGCTGTCTGGAGGCACTGCCGACCCCTCGGGGTGGGGACTTTGTGGCCATGCTGCTTTTGAATAAGTTTTATTATTTCTGCTGCTCATTTTTATTGGGGTTGGGTTTGGTGCCAGCAGTGCCAGAGCACCCAAAGGGTAGTTTCAGGGTCATCCAGTGATCCTCCCAAGTTGTGCAGATATAGGATGCAGAGTGACCTGCTCCTATGGTACTACATCGGACTGATTTTGGGACTAAACTGACTTAGAGGGCCAAGGGAGTGATGGTGGAAAAGAGCAAAACTGTGATTTTTATTTTAAAAATAGGCATTAAGTAAAATACTATTTGAGTAAAATGCTATCTAAATGAAATATTATCTAAGTAAAATACTATTTAAGTGAAATATTAAGTGAATTAATAAGTAAAATATTAGCTAAGTAAAATACTGCTTAAGTAAACTGTTGATAAAATATTCTAAAAGCATGCTTTTTGAATTTTTTTTTTTTTTTAAATATTTTTGGACAATATTTGTGTTTTCCCTAGGGAAGGGTAATGGGTTCAGCCTTTCCGTTAATCCCCATTAATCCAGTTTCTCCTGTCTGGTGGAGCTGCAGGGATGAGATCTGCCAGAGGGGTATTTTTGGGGCAAGTTGGAGTCTTTCTTGGGATCTCACCCCGACGGGCGCCTCTCATCCTGGCTGGAGCCCCAGCTCTGGGCAGGCTCACAAAAAGCATCTGATAGCAATAAAGAGCAGAAACCTCCTGCTGACAAGCCCAGGCTGAAGTCACCGACGGGACGCAGCCAAGACACGCATTGTCCTCGCCGCTGCTGGGACTGATTAGAGCCGCCTGGCAAGCCCAGTGCTGGGTGAGGGGTCAGCCCCTTTTGCCAAAAAAACCTCGATCTGGAGCAAAAAAAAAAAAACCACCCAGCTTTTGTTTTCCAGAAGTGATGCTGCCCAGCAGCCCCAGTTCCCCCCCATCTACATCAGTTTCTTCACAGAATCATAGAATCGTTCTGGTTGGAAAAGCTCTCTAAGACTATTGAGTCCAACCATTGACCTAACACCACCATGGCCATTAAATCATGGCCCAAAGTGCCACGTCTTCATATTTCTTGAACACCTCTAGGAATGGTGACTCCACCACCTCGCTGGGCAGCCTGTTCCAGTGCCTGACCACTTTTCTGTAGGAAAGAAATTTTTCTTAATATCCAAACAATCTCCTCTGGCACAACTTTAGGTTGTTTCCTCTCATTCTATCACCTGATGCTGGGGAGAAGAGACCAACCCCCACCTCACTCCAACCTCCTTTCAGGCAATGAGGTCTCCCTTCAGCTTCCCCTTCTCCAGGCTAAACAACCCCAGGTCCCTCAGCTGCTCCTCACCAGATCTGTTCTCCAGACCCGTTACCAGCTTTGTTGCTCTCCATGGCTGTGGCCATGCCAAGCTTGGAGCATCCTATATGGGGAGTGAGGTGAGATGGATTCCAGGAGAAAAAAAAACCCTAAATTTCAGGTGTTTTTTTCATAGCAAAAGCAAGGCTGGAGAGGCCCTGGCACACAGCAGACAGCTCTGCTGAGAGCTGTCTCTTCGGCATTCGATATTTATTATATCATTTTTTATTTTCTCTGTGCTCAGAGGGGGGCTGAGCCATCCAAGCTCATCCTGAAGAAATGTCCTTGGCAGAGACGAGATTAGAAAATGGGAAGGGGTGGATGGATGTTCCAGTTGGGCTGCAGCATTTTATGGCACATATCTATGAAAAGAATGTTCATATGTTTATGTATTTTTTTTTCCTGTTATATATGAGATACATACACTCCTATGTTGTATATGAATCCTCTTATGTGATCTCTAATGTTACGTGTATTCATTTTTAGATATTTATTTATTTAGAAATTTAAATTCTTCATGTATGCAACTGGGGTTGTTCAACCTGGAGAAAAGAAGGCTCAAAGGGGGCCTTCTCACTCTCTACACCTCCCTGAAAGGAGGCTGGACCCAGGTGGGGGTTGGTCTCTTCTCATGGGTAACAAGTGATAAGGACAAGAGGAAATAGCCTCAAGTTGAACCAAGGGAGGTTTAGGTTAGACATGAGGAGCAATTTCTTCCACTAAAAGGTTGTCAAGGTCTGGAACAGGCTGCCCAGGGCAGTGGTGAAGTCCCTGTCCCTGGAGAAATTTACATGCTATGTAGGTGTGCTGAGGGACATGGTTTAGTGGTGACCTACCAGTGCTGGGTTGATGATTGGACTTGATGATCATAAAGTTCTTTTCCAATGTAAATGATGTAATTTTTAATATATTTATCATAGAATCGTTCAGGTTGGAAAAGACCACTGGGATCATCAAGTCCAACCAATTGACCCTACTCTACAAAGCTCACCTCCAAACCATATCCTCAAGCACCACATCTAAATGGCCTTTGAGCACACCTGGGGATGCTGACTCAGCCATATACACAAATATGTACAGTATAAAAATGTCTTTAAAATTAGGTAATTATATCACAGAATCACAGAATGTTAGAGGTTGGAAGGGACCTCCAGAGATCGAGTCTAATCTCCCTGCCAAAAGCAGGATCACCCAGGAGAGTCCACACAGGAATGCATCCAGGCAGGTTTTGAAAGTCTCCAGAGAAGGAGACTTCACAACTCTCTGGGCAGCCTGTTCCAGGACTCCATCACCCTCGCTGTAAAGAAGCTTCTCCTCACGTTGAGGTGAAACCTTCTGTGTTCAAGTTTGTATCTGTTGTGTCACTGTCCCTGGAGGTGTTCAAGAAAAGCCTGGATGAGGCACTTAGTACCATGGTCTAGTTGATGGATAGGGCTGGGTGATAGGTTGGGCTGGCTGATCTTGGAGGTCTTTTCCAACTTGGTTGATGCCATGATTCTATGATTCCTTGTCTTATTGCTGTGCACCACTGAAAAGAGATTGACCCTCTCCACTTGACACTCACCCCTCAGATATTTATAGACATATATAAACCCCTCTCTTTTATTTCTTCTTTGCCCCACTCCAGGTGGTAGACCCTAGAGTTTTCCATGGGTGCCAGGGTTTGCTGGGGCTCCTCAGGGCCACTGGGACCACAGTGAGCCAACAACTTCATCCATTCAGGAACAGAAATTCAGTGCAAATGAAACATTTTGGCATGGAGGGGAAGGATTTGGGGAGTTTCATGGGTTTGGGGTTTTTTTCTTTTTTAGAAAACAGAGAAGCAAACACCCTTTTTTATTATTTAAACATTTTTGTCTGTGTGTGCTTTTGCCTTTGGCTCACAGGAAAAAAAAAAAAGACAAACAAAATGCATCTTGCTGGAATTTGTGTGTTGAATGAGCTGCTGTTTGTCCCAGAAAATGTGGGAGCTGAGTAACTTTTTTTTTAGAGCAGGAGGTGCAGGATAAACCCAGAAGGTTGAACTTGATGATCTCAAAGATCTTTTCCAACCTGATTAATTCTGTGATTCTGTGAACCCTCCATCTGCATCACTGTTCTGCACCACATCCTTGGTCACAGCCCACAATGGTGGGGAAAGGGAATGTCAGTGTGGTTGGATCCATCTCCATTCATGAAGGCACAGAAAGCCAAAGGGAAGCAGAAGGAAAGGCAATATTCCTTTCAGTAGAGGATGTGGGACTTAGGGCATGGGATGTCCCTTGCATTTGGGATGCAGCTGGCAAAGCCCTTCTGAAGTTTAGGTATCTCCAGGAGAGGTGATGAATATTCAGGGGTGGTCTGCACCGTGCAGAATGTGTGAGCTAAATGAAACCTGCAGCTAACACAGCCTGGGGGTGTTGGGAATGCTACTCCCTGGGAATGCTACTCCCTGATTTGGATTTTTCCAGGTAGAATCTTTCCCAAGTGATTTAAAATGGGCATGGGGAAAAAAAAAAAAAAAAAAAAAGCATGGAAATGATAAAATCATTAAGGTTGGAAAAGACCTCTAAGATCATCAAGTCCAACTGTCAACCCAGCACCACCATGGCCATTAAACCCTGGCCTGTTTTTTTGAATCCCTCCAGGGAAGGTGAGTCCACCACCTCCCTGAGCAGCCTGCTCTAATGCCTGAGTATTCTTTCAGTAAAGAAACTGTTCCTAATACCACCCTGGTGCCTCCAGCTAGTGACTTAGCTATGAATGTGAGTGGAGCATGTGGTGTAACTTAACAAAGAATCTTGGGAGTTTTGTAACTGTCTTGTAGAAGTCTCGAGTTTTAAAATCCTCATTTTCTTCTACTTAAGGGGTTAAATCTCAACTGATGCCTCAAATCAGCTTCCTGCATGGAGCAAATATCCCCCAGGATCTCCATCTCGTTCAGGAAGTCGAAGTATCCCCTCTCCATGTAAGCTTGGACAGCAAGTCAGGCTTTGCACTTCCTTGGTGGTAAGGTGGCCATCGTGCCTCCCACCCAGGCTGAAGAGTGGATCCTTATACAACCTTGGCCTGGCCTTTCTCCTGCTGAATTGAGTCTCCCAGACTCAAGTTGGTGGTGAAGCTTCTTGGCTGGTGTCTCCAAGCTAGGCCTGGTGCTTGAGCATTTTGGCTGGCATCTCCAAACTAGGCTTAGTGGTAGAGTGTCTTGGTGTTTCAAAGCACAGTCTGGAGGTTGAACTTTTTGCCTGGCATCTCCAAGCTGAGGCTGACAGTGGAACTTCTCAACTGGTATCTTTGACTTGGGATGCATGGACAGGGGTGGGTGGCATGGCTGGGTGAGTCTTTTCCTGGGGAAAGTGCCCTTCTCAATGATTTTCTTTCCTTCTCCCCCTGCCCAGCTGATAGTCGAAAAGACGACTGACTACCCTTCGGCTGAGTACTCCCTGGTGGAGGATGTAGCCCTCCACTTCACGTGTTTGATGGACAGACTGAACGAGCAGCGCCTCTTTCAGCCGGACCTGTGCGACGTGGACATCGTGCTGGTGCAACACAAGAGCATCTTCCCAGCGCACAAAGGGGTTCTGGCAGCCTACAGCCAGTTCTTCCACTCCCTCTTCACCCAAAACAAGCAGCTGCAGCGTGTGGAGCTCTCTCTGGAGGCCCTCACCTCACAGGGCCTCCAGCAGATCCTCAACTTCATCTACACCTCCAAGCTCCTCGTCAACTCCTGCAATGTGCAGGATGTGCTGAACGCGGCCGCAGTGCTGCAGATGAACAACATTGCCTCCTCCTGCCAGGACCTGCTTGACACCCGCTCGCTCAGCCTGGCCACCGAGATGGCCCTGCCCGCTGAGAGCTGTGCTGGGCCCCCACCCTACTACTGTGAGATCAAGCAGGAGGTGGATGCCCCTCATCCCAAGATCTATGCTCGGGAGGGCAATGACCCCTACTCGGTGCGGGTGGAGGATGGAGCAGGTGGTGGGACGCTCCCCCCTGGTCCAGCCAAGCAGTACTACAAGGAGGAGAAAGATGGTGGTCCAGGTGCTGTCTGTAAGATAGAAGGCGAAGAGTCTGAGGAGGACCTGGACAGCCAAGGCTCGTACAACCGGGAGCAGATCATTGTGGAGGTGAACCTCAACAACCAGACCCTCAATGTCTCCAAGGGCATGGAGGGGAAGGCAGCGGCCAGTGAGGCGGCTGTGATGGGAAGGCCTGATGGTGATGGACGTGACACAGAGGAGGATGGGGAAGAGGAGAATGAGGAAGGAGAGGAGGACGAGGAAGAGGAGGAGGATGCAGAGGTGGGTGAAGAGGAAGAGGAGGAGCACAGCGAGGAAGAAGACCTGGAGGAGACAACGGAAGAAGAGGATGATGATGACGACGATGAAGACATGTCAGAAGTGAAAAGGGAAAAGGGTGGACAGCCTCGCAGAGGCACTCGGGCGTCCAAAGCTGCCAAACCTACCATGGCAACCAGGTCCCAGGAGCTAGCCAAGGTGGAAGAGGAGGAGGAGGAGGAAGAGGAAGGCCAGCGAGGGAGGAAGAGGAAAAAAGAACAGGATGGTTTGGGCCAGAAGGTGAAGCTGGAGGAGAAGCAGCACTACCCATGCAAGAAGTGTCCGCGAGTCTTCAACAACCGCTGGTACCTGGAGAAGCACATGAACGTGACCCACAGCCGCATGCAGATCTGCGACAAGTGCGGCAAGCGCTTCCTGCTGGAGAGCGAGCTGCTGCTGCACCACCAGACCGACTGCGAGAAGAACATCCAGGTGAGCCACCCTGGGGACAGCCCTCTGGGAACGGACAGCCCACCAAGAGGGCAGCATCCCAGCGAGCGGTGGAGCATCCTGCTGGGGATAGGCCTCCCATGGAGATGGGGTCACCCTATCAAAGGCGGATCCCACCTTGATGGGGCATCCCAATGGGGGAGGGACTTCCCACTCATCATAGAGGAAATCCCACTTAGCTACACCGTGAGATGGGTTCATGCTCAAGTAATGTTTTTGATGTGGTTGGCACGTGTCAGATGGGAGAGAGCCTTACTTCACTTGTATGTGGGTCAGGAGGGTCCCATGGTGACATGGGAATGCAGGATTTGTGCCAAGGGCCTGTGGCTTCCTCTTAGCTGGCTGGATGGAAACATGGAGTAATTTGTGAGGGGTAATTTTTGTTTGAGTTTATTCAGTTAATCTGGATAAAACATTGTGAGCCCCTGATGGACACACACTCCAGCCATTCCCACCCAGGCTGAAACCGATTTAGCTTAATTCAGAGATTTGCTGACACCAGTTAAAATGGTTTTAATCTGCCCTTCGTGCTCCTCAGCTGCTGGATGAGCATATTTCTGAAAGCAGTTGACATCTATGTGTGGTTTAGGCTTGGTGTGTCCTTCACCTAATACCGATGAGATCCAGTGTTTGCAGACTGAGTCCATTAAATCAGTGCAGTCTAGGGGGATAGAATCAGAGAGAGATTTGGGTTGGAAGGGGCCTTTAAAGGTCATCTAGAATGACCCCTCCTCTGCATTTGGCAGGCACATCTTCAACTGGAGCAGGTTGCTCAGAGCCTCGTCCAACCTGATCTGGAATGGTTCCAGGGAATGGGGCATCTAACCACCTCTCTGGGCAGCCTAGGCCAGTGGTTCATCATCGTCAGCAGAAAAATCTTTTCCTGTTCTCTGGTCTAAATCTCCCTCTTTCAGTTCAAACCGTCACCTCTTGTCCTGTCACAACAGGCCCTGCTAAAAAGTCTGTCCCCATCCTTACTATCAGCCCCTTTAAGTACTCAGAAGCCACCAGGAGGTCTCCCCAGAGTTTTCTCCAGGCTGAACAACCCCAACTCTCTCAACCTGCCCTCATAGCAGCAGTTTTCCAGCCTTCTGGCCCTCAACCAACAGATCGTTGTCCTGAGGGCTCCAGAACTGGGCCTGACACTGCGGGTAGTGTCTCAGCAGAGCAGAGTAGAGGGGCAAAATCCTCTCCCTCCACCTACTGCTCACACTGCTGGTGATTGGCCCAGGATGCATCCCATCAGAGCAGCTCAAGTGTGTTCCTGCAGCTCCCTCCAACCCATCTCCTAATCTCCAGTGAGCTGTTTGCAGAATGCTGATGCTGCTAATTAAATACCAAATTCTGGAGAGCTTCACCCATCTTCCTTCCCACCAGCAAACAAATCTAAATGATCTTGCAGCTCTCCTAGATGAAGGTAACACAACTCAGGTGTGACTGGAGCCCTTCACCCATGGCACCTCAAATAAAATGGGGAATGAAGCAGACCTCAGCATTAGGAAGTGTAGGGAATATGGAGGCAAGAGCAGTCTCACCTCCAGCGAGCGAAGGAGTCACTGCCTATGCTGACCCTGTGGTGCAGCTTCCTGACAAATTCACAACCCTCAACGTTGCTTTTTGTGGATGCTTTTTGTGGATGCTTTCTCCCAGAGCAGATGAGTGCAACTCAAATACCTGCTTAGTGGTGACTCTTTTGGAGCCTATCACAGAGCCTGCGCAACTAAAATTGGGTTTTCCCAGAATGTCTCGTCAGTCTCATCTGCTTTGTGATGGACAACATGGGACTGTCACCTCACAGCTTGTATTTTCCCCCCTTTTCATCTCTTTTCTGGGTTATTTCTGAATAGGATGAAGCACATCTGCCCATGTGGTGGCCTCCCTCTGCTGAAAACATGGATCATTGCCACTTACTTGAGCTTTGTGATTTTTGCAAGTAGCCAGATTCACTCAGCTTGCTCCCATAACATTGAATAACTCTATCAATACACCGTGGGCTTACATAAGCTGGATTTAAAAGGGACTTCATTGACTCTGTGCCTATAATGGACAGTCTTTGTTTCTTCTTGTTTAACCAGATCCTTGGAGGGACCATCTCTCCTTGCATTCAGGTCTGCTGCTTTCAATACCTGTTTTGTCCCTAAATTTCATCCATAATGCTGTAGATGTTGGACTTCATCTCACTCCTGTGATTGTTTCCCATCCCCATGAGCACCATAATGGACGTCTTGCATCCTACATCTGAAAAATGACTCATCCTTTGCTTTATCAGGTTGTTTCCTAAACTCTTTTCTGGCCAGCTTCTGCATGCTTTTCATCTTATCCTGCAGGAATTTATCTTATTTTTTTTAACCCCTCATCTGGACGTTACTTACACATTTGCAAAGTGATGTCATTTTGTAGGAACCAAGGGCACAAGCTCAAGCCTCAAGAGTGCTTGGTTCCAGCCCGGGGGCTTTCCTACACCTGCTGCTTTCACTCTACCTTTAAGATTCCTCTGCAGTCTTTTTCAGGTGGAGAAAATGGGTATTGATGTGTCTTTGATATCAGGCTCTGGTCCTGAATTTGTCCTGAAATGTTTCTTAGAGCAGAGAAAAAAATGTTGTGATTTGTAGAAATCTATGCTTGGGAACAGTATAACGCAGAAGTCCACTCATGGTGATGTTCAAGCATGGCAAGATGAGAAAGATGAGTGTTGGGAGTGCCTCTGTGACCCTATTTTTGACTCTCAGGCACCTAAATCTATGGAGAGGTACTGTGACCATGTGGCCTAATGGTGCATTTTCATGGTACCACTGCCTTATTTGGTGCAGAATCTGGTTGAAGCCCATCAACAGGCATCTGTTCTTCCGAGTAGGAGAAGCTGGAGGAGTCCCTCCCTGGGCTTGCTTGGTACTGCTCAGCTGTGCTGTTGCGAGATGTCTCCAAGGCATGAATTACTTTCTCAGCACATCTGTGAGGAGAAGGGATGGTTTTGTCCCTGCTGCCCAAGAGGAAGATGAGTCATGGAGAGATGAAGGGGAAAGAATTGACCCTCAGAAGAAAGAAGGGCTGTTGTCTCCTGGCAGGGTCCTTGCCCAAGCGATGCCCACTATCCCTGTGCTCCAACAGTGAACCTTGCTGTCGTGTGTTTCTTCAAGTACCACACTGATCTCTGGTGCTGAACTCATGGCAAAGCTGGAGTTTCCCTGGGAATTTTCAGAGGAACATTGAACTTGTTGGAGCTGAAGCAAATTTCTACCATAATGTCTTGGAGAGGACTTTGCACATCATGTTCTGTTTGTGCTGATGGACTGGGATTTGGGGCCAGTTTGGTCTGTTTGGACATGTTTGGAAAACTCATTTCATAGTAAAGTATCCATGATACCTGCTGATGACTGAAGTTGTGTTCCCTTGGTTTGGGCTTCTCCTTGTTCCTCTGTTCTTCTCAGCCTTCTAATGCACAGAGGCTTGGTTTTTTGTTTTTGTTTTTGTTTTTGTTTTTTTATTGTAGTGACTTCATGGTTTACAAGAGTAAAATACCCAGCTGGGAAAAGGGCCTTGCTGCATGAGCTGCTCTTCATGCAAGTCCTAATACATCTCTTGATGAGGATGCCACGGCCTTCCTTGCAAAAGCATTGTCTCTTCCTCATCCAGTGGGTAGAAGATGAAGTTCTGGCAGTTTTTGAGTGACAAGGCCTGTAGCAGACTTGGTGGTTATGATTTTTTCTTAGCTGTAGGATTCATAGTGACATTCCAGCTGATAGCCTGGTAAAACAGAAATGCTGGTGGCACCTGTGGAGGTTCCTCTGCTTCCCTACCCACCCTCTCTCTCCTTGCAGTGCGTGACATGTGGGAAGGGATTCAAGAAGCTCTGGTCCCTCCATGAACACAACAAGATCGTCCATGGCTATGCCGAGAAGAAGTTCTCCTGTGAGATCTGCGAGAAGAAGTTCTACACCATGGCCCATGTGCGCAAACACATGGTTGGTGAGTGTGGGAGGCACCAGTGCCGCGGAGAGATCCCTTTAGAGGTGTTCATCCATTGTTTTAGCAATGAAGGGTGTCTTTTTGTCACTGTCCTGTTGGGGTTTTAGGGCTGGGCTTTCTCTTGGGTAAGGTTTCCCTGTGGCCTTGAAATCTGGCTTGGTATTTAATGCTAAATGTATGTCTGCTTGGTGCTGAGTGTGAAGTAACCAGATGGGGTGCTGCTGTATCTCATGTATTTTGTTTAACCAGCAAAAAGGGACCTCAGAAATGATCAAAGCAGAGTTTGAAGTGTAACCATCCCTTCCCTTGTAAAAGAGGACCAGACCACACCAGTGCTGGGCTTTCAAGAGTAAATTGCGCATGTCAACAGCAGCTGGCTCCCTGGGGCTTGAAGGCACCAAAGTGATCCAAAACCAGAGGGGTTTTACCGGCACCTGAAGCATTTCTGCTGTACCTCTTCCTGAGATGGTGCTGGGTTTGCTGGAGCAGCAGATGGGACCTGGGGAGATGAATTCCTGAGGTGTGAGGAGGTGTGACCCTGCCTCTCTCTGTTGCAGCTCACACCAAGGACATGCCGTTCACCTGCGAGACCTGTGGGAAGTCCTTCAAACGCAGCATGTCCCTCAAGGTCCATTCCCTCCAGCACTCTGGGGAAAAGCCTTTTAAATGCGAGGTAAGGTCCTCCCACCTCACATCCTCTCAAATGAGGACAATGACACTGATTGGACGAAACATCTTCCACTTCTTGGGACTTCCCCCACATTTTGTGTCAGTGCACCAACAGGGATACACCCCTGCTGTTCCATGCTTTGCATCTCCCCTTGGTTTGAAGGTCCACCGACCTTATGGTGAAACACGTCCATTGCCAGGATCCGTCCCTCCAGTTCCCACCCCAAGCCCAACCTGCCTGTGAAGCTGCCTGAGTATGTTCCAAAATGCCATTTATTTAGGTTATTTTTCTGGGGAAAAACATGATTTCTGCACTGCCCCAATATGCTGGTGCTCTTGTGGGAATGTGGGAGGTGTTTTCAGTGCTCATCAACACCCTGTGCCCTTCTTACCCCCTCAGAACTGCAATGAGCGCTTCCAGTACAAGTACCAGCTGCGCTCCCACATGAGCATTCACATCGGCCACAAGCAGTTCATGTGCCAGTGGTGTGGCAAGGACTTCAACATGAAGCAGTACTTTGATGAGCACATGAAGACACACACAGGTGAGATCTCCCAGCCCCTGCAGGCAAGGAGCCCTGGGAAAAGAGCAGTGACATAGGGGTGACATCTCTGGGTGGATGGCAGGATGGGATTTTGTGGGGGGACAGTCCAGGCACCAGCTTCTCATCCATCTTCCCCCATCCAGATGGATGGGATACCATCCAGAGGGACCTAAACAAGCTGGAGAAGTGGACTTGAGTGAACCTCATCAGGTACAATAAGGCAAAGTACAAGGTCCTGCACCTGGGTTTGGACAATCCCCATTATCAATACAGGCTGGAGGATGATGAGATTTTGAGCAGCCCTGCAGAAAAGGACTTGGTACTGGTAGATGAGAAGCTGAACATTAGTCAGCAATAGGCACTTGCAGCCCGGAAGGGCAGTTGCATCCTGGGCCACATCAAAGTAAGCTTGGCCAGCAGATGGAAAGAGGTGGTTGTGCCACTCTGCTCTGATGAAACCTCACCTGGAGTGTCCTCGATGCAGAAAGGACATGGACATGCTAGAGTGGATCCAGAGAAGGGCCATGAAGGTGCTCAGAGGGCTGGAGTACCTTTCCTATGAGAACGGGCTGAGAGGGTTGTTCAGCCTGGAGAGCAGAAGGGTCTGGGAAACCCATATAACATCATTGCAGTATCTGAAAGGGACCTACAGAAAGGCTGAGGAGGGATCGTTTAGAAGGGCTTGTAGTAATAGGACAAGGGACAGTGGTTTGAAACTGGAGCAAGGTAAGTTTAGGTTGGACATTAGGACAAAGTTCTTTACTGTGAGGGTGGTGAAACACTGGAACAGGTTGCCCAGAGAGGTGGTGGAGGCCCCATCCCTGAAGACATTTAGGGTCGAACTTGAGGGGGCTGTGAGCAACCTGATCTAGTTGTAGATGTCCCTGCTGACCGGAGGGGAAGTTGGACAAGATTTGCTTGGGTGACCTGATGCATTCTGTACGTGTGTGGTCCTCAGGAGAGAAGCCCTACATCTGCGAGATCTGTGGGAAGAGCTTCACCAGCCGCCCCAACATGAAGCGGCACCGCCGGACCCACACGGGGGAGAAGCCCTACCCCTGCGACGTCTGCGGCCAGCGCTTCCGCTTCTCCAACATGCTCAAGGCCCACAAGGAGAAGTGTTTCCGCGTCAGCAACCCCTTGGCTTTGGACACGGCCACCTCCCAACCCGCTGCCAGCCCAGCCCCGCTGCCCCCTGGGCCTGGCGTCTCCCCACTGCCCCTGCCGCTGCTTCATCCCCTTCCACAGACCCTCCCTCCTCCTCCTCACCTACCACCACCCCCTCCCCTGTTCCCGGCGGGGAGGATAAATTCAAACAACAACTAGGTATCCCCCGCCCCAGCCACACGCCCGCACGGACTGCTTTCCCCACAGGGAGCCAAGGCTTTGCTTGCTCTTTACCCCACTTCCTCCTCATTTTGGGGTTGTTTTGGGTTTGTTTTTTCCCTTTTTCTCACCCATCATTCTCCACGGAGAGGGGGTAGCAGGAGGAAGCCTCTGCTGTGAGAAACATGGGTGTTGTGGAGGGGAACCACCGTCCATCTGTAAGGGTGTAGGTAAAAGGCGTTGCTCTCCGTTTCATCTTCCCATGCATAGGCTTCATCTTCATGCTGGGTTGGTGATGGGGCTTGGAGGAGCAGGATGCCACACCATCCGTGGTGGAGCTGGCCCGTGTCATGTGCCCGCCGGTGCTTCGATACTTCTGCTAAGCCGAAACTGAGCTAGTGGTGCTTGAATCCCTGTACTGTAAAGCTGGTCTTTCAATTCAGCCTCTTTCCCCAAGAGGTTGAGAGGTGGGCACCACCCTGCTGGCTCTGGTGGCCCCATGACAAGCAACCAGATGTCTCTGTTGGAAAGCTGTCAGCCTGCTCTCATTAGCAGCCCTCACTGTGTCTTCCTTCCCCGCAAGAGGTTTTCCTCCTTGATAGGTGAAAGCACAAACACCAATATTCCATCTCGGGGCATCAGCAGCTTGCTGCTGGTTCATTTTTGGGGTACCCTAGGGGAGTTGGGCTCTGTTGTGCCCTTTCTGCTAATCCCAGCAGGAGCTGGGCTCCTGGGGATGTTGTGGAGTTGCTGAAGTGTCCCTGGGAGAGTTCAGATGGCCTCAGGACTGGTGGGAGGGTGGCTTGGGACAGAGGAGCAGAATGCAACTGTTTCTCGGCAGATTCAGCCCAGAATAGTGCCTTAACAATCAAACCAACCCCTGGCTGGTGGGTGACCTCTCACTTGGGTCTCACTGCAAGGTTCACACCTAAAGCAAGACCGCATTCAGCATGATGACAATGTCCCATCCTCCCAGCTTGTTCCCCATGTCGCTCTCCCAAGCTTTACGCCTCTCCCCATGGGGTTGGCAGTTGTCGCCCTGCCCTGACTTGGGGGGACCATAGAGGACCAGTTAAGGCTGTGGTTGCTTTGGAGATGCCCTGTGGTGTTGGTTGGTGCTTCTGTGGCCTCAGTGTGTTTGTTGAAGACCTGGTCTGTGGTATCACTCATTCAGGCTGGCTTCATGCTGATGGAGGAGAAGAGGAAGGCTTTGCTTTTACCTGTTTGTTAGATGCTGGGGTCCAAGCTAGGCTTCTTTCTCCTGTGCTCAGCCCTGGAGCATCATGCATTGTCCTGCCCACAGCTGTGTGGTTTCCCTACCTGAAGAAGTGTCCCCTTTGGTATCAGGGAATGTTGGAGCATGGGCAGAGATGTGCTGGCCAAGAGGTGGGGTGTATTGCAGCTTACTCCCCAGGCTGCTGTGGATGTGTGCAGACATGGGTCAGGTCATGGACGTGGTGAGCAGGGCTGTTGATAGACAAGACGGAAGAGAGGAAAGTGAATGGACTTCAGGAGCCCTTTCTCATTTGCACCTTGCTCTAGGTGAATAGCAGGGTCCTGGGGACAGTGAGCCGCATCTGGCTCAGCAAGAAGTCTTGATGCTTTGTCTCCTGGACAGAATCATCAAAGCACTTGGGCAGTGTTGAGGTTGTCCTTGTAGAGACAGGAGGATTCAGCCACATGCTCAGGAGCTTTAGTAACCAGGGATGTTCAGGAACATTGGCCTAACAGAAACAGGAAGGGGAGCATCTGCTCTTTTCCTGAACACTCTTGGAGGTGATGAGTTAGGTGTCTGGTGGCCCTGCCTGCTGAGTAGTGGCCCTCTGTGCCTCACATCTCCGGAATGCTGCTCTCATTAATGTGTTGAAGCAACAAATTGCTTTTCATCCCCATGTTGGCTGGGATCCTGTGGACCCCCAGCACTGCAATCAGGACCAATGAGCTCACTGCCATTGGCTTTCTGAAGGGACCATGACCCAGACTAGAAGATGATTGCTTTAGAGAAGTTTTATAGAAACACCACCCTTGGAGGTGTTGGAGGGCCTCAGCAGAGTGGTCCATGTAGTCTCCTCCACTGCCTCCCAATTCCAGTCCCCCTTGGGCTCGTTTGTGCTTCTTTCCCCTCATGCAGCCTTGAGACAGTATGAGAGCACTGCACCCAAGGATCCCACTGCAGCCAAGGAGGGATCGCCTTGCCAGTATGGTCGTCTGTGATGGAGCCCATCAGCCTGCCTGGCTGGTAGGCTTCTTCCCCTCAAGTAAACACCCATCCCAACATGTGCTCCCTTGAACTGTTCACCTGGAGGTGACTTGTCCTGTCCCAGTCACAGTTCATCCTCTCTCTGTCCCACTTGGATGTCACTGTGAGATGAGAGGACCTTGCTGAGGCTAGAAGCCCAGCAGAAAGCCCAGTGACTGATCCCAGCCGCGTCTGATCCCCTTTGAGAGCCTGCTCATAGAGCCACTTGGAGATGTCGCGATGTGACCATGCACACAGCACTTTGGAGAACCAGATCCCTGCTGCTCCTTTCCCTCTCCAAGGCCTTGGGCAGTTCCTAGGAGTCCTACATGGCTTCTGAGCCCTTTTGTCCACACCCTTATTGGCCCCAGTGTGTCTCTTCATGTCTAGTTTTCGTTAATGTACTAAGAGCTCAAACAAGTCCAGTGATTTGTCCTCCGTTTGTCCTGGCTGGGACTTGTTGGGTTAGATGTGACAGGAGGTGAGGGAGTCAAGTCCGTTGTTTTTAAGCTTTTTATGGGTTTTTTTTGTTGTTTTTTTTTTTTCTAACTCTTGCACCTTAATCTCTCACATCCCTTCTTCGACAGACCACAAGGGTGGAGAGGGGCTTGATTTCCATCACCCAGTTTGTGAACATGCCACAACACAACGTTCAGCTGACAACTCTGCACCTAACCCCAGACCTGTCCGGGTTTCAATTTTACTTTTTCCCCCCTTAATCATTTGAACTCCAGGGAGGGAGGGAATCATATGGGGAGAGTCATTTCTTTGGTTTCTCTATCCCAGGAGCCTGGTAGCACAGACCAGTTAAGCCTCATCATGTCCATGAGGCACAGCTGGCCCTTTGGACCACAGCCATAACCCCAGCATGGTGGGAAGGTGATGATGGATGGACAGCCAGTGGGTGGGAACGGCTGTGACAGTGCAATAGAGATGAGCATCCGCTGCTAGACAACTCCACTGATGGAACTCTTGGTTTGCCTAAAGTTGAGGGAAGGACAGATGGACAGACACCCTTTGTTCACACAGACGGAGAGAGCTTCCCCACGCGCAGCCCTGCCTGGTGACACAGAACCATGACGAAGTTGGGGCAAACTTGCAAAGGAAGAAAACAGTAGTTTAAAAAGAGGAGAAAAAAAAAAAAAAAAAAGAGGAATTAGACCATCCTCAGTAGCATGGAACTTGAAGGAAACGGATGAAACCCCAAGCACTTGCCTCCAAACTGGTTTCTCATGCCTGGTGTTTGGCTCTGTATTATTTTGCGGCGTTGAGTATCGGTTACCCCAAGACGCCAAGTTAAGAGTGTATCGGTGGCTCTGCTAAGTGTGAACAAACTAAATGAAGCACTTTATTCTGTATAGTTGAGGGAAGGTGGGGAGGGGAAGCTTGGATGCTTTTCAGAAGCATCAAGTAATGTTCTAGGAAATGTATTATTATTACTTTTTTTTATGACCATGTGTAATCAATATATGTTTATCTTTAACTTCAAGTACAGCAGTTACTCTCTTTGGGATGGTGTGATGAGGGGGAAGCTGACATGGTTGGGTTAATCCATCAGCGTGAGGCTGACTCAGGCAAGTCTTTGCCTACCACAGGTACACGCAAGTCTTGCTTGGTTGATGGCCACAGGAGGTCCCATGAGGTGCATCAAAGTGGCCTTCCAGGGCACAGCTCACAGCTCCAGGGCACCGAGAGCCCAATGCGTGTCCTCATCCTAAGCTATCTTCTGCCTGGGTGTGTTGGAGCTGCTCTTTGGGCCACCCACAAGCAAGACAAGTCATGGTAGGCTGGTATAGGTTGTCCCTAGAGGCCAGGCCCCTTGGCAATGCTTTGAAACCTGCTTTCAGCTGCTCACCAAGGCACGTCAGGGGTTGCTGAGCTCTGAAGGTGGTGAGTGGTCAGAAATGAACCTTTCCACTGCGTTCTCCCAGTCTGGAAGTGTTATGACTGTTACCAAAGAGGTTGCAAGTGGAAGGACTGAATCAATAAACGGTTTGTCTTTTGTAAAAGACCTAAAGCTCCACCACTTTCTTTGTTACCTAAAGTTTGCTGTGTTGGTTTGGTTTTGGAATTTCTTTGCTGTTGTTTTTTTGTTGTGGTTGTGTTGTTGTTAAAGACTCTTTAGAAACAATTGGTTGAGGAGTCATTTCCCAGCAGGATGGGCTTCCCATGGCACATTGACTGCTGGTGTTGCTTCACATCTTTGCATTGGGTTTGGTGGGAGGTGTGGATATGTGCGTGAGACAGCTAGACTGTTGTGGGGTCAACAGAAGAATAGCTGTTCAAGGAAGGGTGATGAGTTCATGAGTTGGTAGAGGAAGATGCTCAATTCTTACAGTCCTGGGGGTGTTAGAGCAGGGTGAGGGCTGAGCTCCTGGGTGCTACTGACTTGAGGTTTGTGTGAGCTGTGAGCTGAAGCTCTCTGAGCTCCTCTAGAGTCAGTGGAGAAACCAAGGAGACCATCCAAAAGCACCTCATGCCTTTATTGATCTAGAATGGAGCTGTAGGAACCTCATCAGCTATCATCAGCACTGATACTGGAAAGCCAATGGAAGAGATGATTTTGCCCCACCCTTGGGATGTACCTACTCCTTTGCTGCTGGTGTTGCCTAGAGAAGTTGTCCAAGGTGAGACTTGTGCCACTGGAGCTGTGTGTGAGCTGGGAATATGCCAGGCAGCCAGGAGCAGTACATCTCTTAGTATTCATGCTGGCATTTCTTATCTGTGATAGCCTTTGGAGTGACAGCCTCCTGGGGACTTGGTGCTGAGTGTCTCTGGGCCAGATTTTTGTTGGGTGAAGAGCAACTTTGTTGCCTTCCTTGAGCCAACACTGGCTTGCACACACTGAGATTTGGCCCTTGTGGCTCAAGCAGTGGGACATTTCAAGCTCTTCTGAGTCATTTTATACAACAGTTATTTTTTTCTTTATGGTTTCTTGCCCTGTGCCAGTGGTGGCATCTACAGCTTTATGATTGATGTGAACCATGAGGGAGTGCTAAGCGGCTGTGAAGTGTATTCACCCAATACAGTTGAGTGGTGTGCGACTGCGAACGGGCACCGGTTTTAATCACCACAGCTCAAGCCCTTGTTGAGGGAACCACAACAACTCACTAAGGCTCAGCAACATTCCCCATTGACTTCAAAGGGTTCAGATTTCCCCAGGAGAGCCAAGCCAAATTGGAAGGAGATGCATGGGGATCAAGCTTCTCTTAGGACCAAGTGGACTTCCCATTCTTTCCATTTTGCATCCAGCAAGAAAAGCTGAAGCAAAGGTGGTGGTGCCCAGTCCTAGGCAGGTTACTCTATGCATGGATTATTTTCTGTCCTTCATTTTTCTTTTCTGGCAAAAGCTCTCCTGCATTTGGTGGATTCATCATCATTCAGCCTGGAAATCACCCAGAGGAATTTCTGCAGGTCCAGCTAGAAGGTGATTATTTTTTGCAGTTCATTTTTGCACACATTTCATTGTTGCAAAGGTTTTTCCTTGTCTTTTTCAAGCTATTTTGTGACAGTCACCTTGGATTTATTTTTCTTGTGAAAATATTTCATTACTCCTCTGATGTGATTGGCCTCTGAGGAGATTATCCTGTAACTTTTTAAAGTCCTTAAAATGAAACCAGGACAAGACTACAGTTCCTTTACTCATGCCAAGTTGTCTTTCACTCTAAATGTGTTTTAATTTCTTCATGATTGCATTTTGAGCCAGACAGATCATGGTGTTTTGATACCATAATTTTCCTGCCACTTTGAGGATAGTATTTTGCAAGGTTTGTAATTGTTCTCTTTTATTATTAATTACCACCTCTGGTCACGGTAAAAATGAGATCAGGTAGGCTTCCAACTTCCTTGTAGTCCTAGGTAAGCTTCTAGTTCTCCTGTGTATGGAGAATAGCTGGAAGCTCCCAAATATGGGAAAGTAAGAAGAATAAAAGGGTCACGCAAATGATGCAGGGATTGGAACTCTGCTGTGAGGCCAGGCTGAGAGAGTTGGAGCTGTTCAGCCTGGAGAAGAGAAGACTCCAGGGAGACCTTCTTGTGGCCTTTCAGCACTTACAGGGGATAGACTTTTTAGCAGAGTCTGTTGTGACAGGGCAAGGGGCAATGAGTTTGAATCAAAAAGGGGGAGATTACATGACAGGAAAGATTTTTATGCTGAGGGTGGTGGAACACTGGCCCAGGTTGCCCAGAGAAATGGTAGAAGCCACATCCCTGGACACATTCCAGATCAGGTTGAGGCTCTCAGCAGCCTGCTGTAGATGCAGATGTCCCTGCTGACTGCAGTGGGCATGGACTAGATGACTTTTAAAATCTATTCCTACCCTCCCCATTCTATGATTCTGTGAAACACTGAGGCTCCACTAGGGCTCTCTGTAGGGCTGATTTGCTGCATGTGTTCATCGAAGCTTTTGTTCATCCTTGTGTTTGGTCCTTGTTTGGTTACAGCTCTATCAACATGCAGAGGCAGGGGATTTTACTTGAAATAGGCTAATAATTTATTTTTAAGTAAACCACTGGTCAGATGGTGTGGCCATCAGGAGATTGTTGCTCTAGCAGATCTTTGTCCTGCTGCCAGCACATTTGTGTTTCTATCAAAACAATGTTAGGATAACTTTAAAAAGTACACATTTTTCCTCAGTAGGAAGCTCTCTTTGAGCCAAGCACGTCTGAGATCTCCCTGTACTTAGCAAGCTAGTGGACTCTTAAAAAAACCCAACATCATCAGAACATTAAAAATAGGAGAAACCGCATAAATATAAAACCTTTCCCTGAAAAACAGCACTTGGCCAACCATAAGTGAGGACATTGTGATCTGTGATTGAAGATGAGAAGCCCAAAAGGCTAGGGATGAGTGCACATGACCTCCCCTGCTCATCTCTCCCCCCTTTCCTACCCTACTACTTGCATGACTCTTTCTCTCTGCAGACCTTAGCTCCTGGCCTCTCCTCAGCTTAGAGTCAAGGTGCAGGCAAAGAACTAAGACTGTTTTCTTTCCATTGCAACTTCCAAAGTGTTTCTGCCGCCCATGTTCACCTGTTCTTGTAAGTGTCTCATCCCAGCAACCCTCATCATTCAGCAACTCATCAAAGTCCTCCCAGGTCTCTCCTATACCACTTGACTTAGACCTTTCTTTTTCCTCTCCAAGGTGGGCTCTAGAATCATGCTTACAGGTGCTTTACGTGAGAAAATAGTTTCTGAACCCTCTTCCCTGCAGAATGTCAGTTTAGTCCCTTGGGACCAACTTTCTGCCTCCACTGTTGACTTGGGAGGTTCAACAGTGGTTGAGAAGATGGAGAGAAACATGGAGAAAGAAGCAGAAGCAGCGTATGATCTTTTTATCCTCTCTGCTGAGACTGGAACAACTCATTGCTCAGTGTATTCCAGCTCCTTGCAGGCTCCAGATCCCCTCTCTAGTTACCTTGTGGACACCTTCGAGTTCCCATAGGGCTTCAAAATAATTCCTCCCCCTTTCCCATTTGACTAAGGAAAAAGGTACCAATCAGAGATTCAATGTCCTACCCAGATGCCACAACTCTGCTCTGCTAAGCATGGCCTCACTTCCCCCCATCCCTCCTTACCCCAGACCTCCATGGAACAGAAGCTAAATCATGCCTGGCTACATCTTTGTTAGGCGCAGAACATTGAGGCGCACGGGCAGGAAAGTGGCACCGGAGGCGTACTGGATCTCCCGGAGCACCCCTTCCCACTTCTTCTGCTCTTCATCATACCTGGGGAGGGACAGGTGGACAGATACAGTGAGGAAAATATCTCCTTTCCTTTGTTTCAGTTGTTCTCCCTAGTGGTAGGAGCCCTGGTTCGTGGAGTGGTATCCCACAGATATTACTTGGCCACAAGGAGCTGCATGGGGACTTTCAGCCCTGGTGTGCTCTGGTTTGCAGCACTAGGCTGGCACTGGGCACGGGCACAGATATGGACCATGGATATCAAGCACATAGTCTCACGGGGGAGGGTGCATTTTCCCATTGGGAAATGGGTTGATGGCACCATAGTGAAGGCCAGCAAGTGCCTGGTGAGGGTGCTCTAGAGCCACAGATGTGAAGGACAGGAGCAGCTAATGCAACATGAGAAGCCATCAGAAGTGGCTTTCTGCTCGAGGGTAACTGCGATTTTCCCAGGGAAAGGCTGCACTACACAAAAGTCTCTTCATGCCAAAGGGCAGGTCTGGAATCAGCTCCAGGGTAACAAAGCTGAAGGAGCAGATTTTCCCTAGAACGTTGCTACCTGAGGCTGGAAGAGATCACTGAATCACCTCATGTGCCCTCCAGCACAGCACAGGGCAAACCTCTCTTAGGGACCCTGCACTGAGCCAGCAGCCTTCTGCTAGGGTAGTGGCATCCATCTCATACTGGAGACAGCAGGAAAGACACAAACTGTCTGTTCTCACTAGCATCCCTCCCATGCTCCATTGGACAGCCCCAGGGAAGGTTGTCACCTCCAGACGTCGTTCAGCTCTGTTGGTACCAGCTCTCCTGACTCTGTCTCCACCGTGGCAAACCCTCCAAGCAGGTAGAGCACCCCAGCCAAGCTCACCAGGCTGACAGAGCTGCGCTCCTGCGGGAACTCAGTGAAGGTGTCCCACCTGCCACACCAAGAGAGAAGACATGTTAGAGCACCCCATGCCGAGGCTGGCCTCAAATCAGGGACTGAATTAACCTGTGACAGTTTAACCTGTGGAGGTCTACATGGCATAGGAGCATACACTGATTGTTGTTAGATCTGTTTCATCATCATAGCTCAGCTTCATTTTGCATTGAGTAGGTGAGCCATGAAGCACACTGTTGGCATGGACCAACAGTGGTGGGACTGCAGCTGCAAGGCCAACCCAAAGACAGAGACTCTATTGCATTGGTAGGAGCTGCCAAGATAAAGTTACAGCCCTGCAGAGAACTCAAGGACTGCACCAGCTGGTGAAGCCACTTTGAAGGTGAGCCTATAGACGATCCAGAGCCCAGGTGCAGCAGCACTGGTAATGTCCAGCTGTCTGAGAAATACAGACTGGGAGGAACCGGAAGGGGTTGCGAGCTAACTGCAGAATGGTTGGAAGTTGCTTCCAACCTGCAGCTACTCCTTGCATCACTAATCCCCATAGGAGTGCTCAGGTACATACTTGTTGGTGGCGATGTCATAGACTTCCACTGAGTTGGTCAGGCCAGAGTCGGTGACGCCAGCTGCCACGTAGATTTTGTCCTTGTGCACAGTGGCTCCGAACAAGGAGCGAGCAGCTTTCATGGGAGCCATCTCCTTCCACTCAAACTTGGCTGGGTTGTAGACACACATGTTCTTCAGACACTTCCTGGAGAAAGAGCAGAGAGAACCTCAGTCACCTGCCAAGTACTGCAGGAAGACCGTGTGGTCTCTAGAAAGGATTTTGCCTCCCCACATCAGAAAGAGTGCCTTTGCTTAGATGGGCACTCAAGGATGCCCATGCCTGGATTACAGGATCACAGGATGTCAGGCGTTGGAAGTGACCCAAAGAGATTGAGTCCAACCCCCCTGCCAGAGCAGGACCATAATCTAGCTTGGGTCACAGAGGAACACATCCAGACAGGCCTTGAAAGTCTTCAGAGGAGACTCCACAACCTCTCTGAGGAGTCTCTTCCAGTGCTCTGTGAACCTTACAATAAAGAAGTTCCCCCTTGTTGAACTGGAACCTCCTGTGCTGCAGCTTACATCTATTGCTCCTTGTCCTATCCCAGGGAGCAAGTGAGCAGAGCCTGTCCCCCTCTCCTGACCCCCAGCCCTCAGATATTTATAAACATTTATTAAATCCCCTCTCAGTCTTCTCTTCTCTAGATGAAAAAGCCCCAGGTCCTCAGCCTCTCCTCATCAGGCAGTGTTCCAGTCCCCTAATCATCCTTGTAGCCCTCCACTGGACCCTCACCAGCAGATCCCTGTCCCTCCTAAACTGGGGAGCCCAAAACTGAAGGCAGTACCCAAGATGGGGTCGCACCAGGGCAGAGTAGAGAGGGAGGAGAACCTCCCTTGATCTGCTGGACACACTCTTCCTAATACATCCCAGGATCCCACTGGCCTTGGTCACAAAAGCACATTGCTGTCCCATGGATAATTTGGTATCCAGCAGGACTCCCAGGTCCTTCTCCACAAGGCTGCTCTCCAGCAGATCACCTCCCAGCAGTTTATTATTCCTCTCCAGGTACAGGACTCTGCACTTGTCCTTGTTGAACCTCATTTGGTTCCTCTGTGCCCAGCTCTCAGTCTGTCCAAGTCTCACTGGATGGCCTCACAGCCTCCAGCTGGATCAGCCAAGCCTCTCAGTTTGGTGTCATCAGCAAACTTGCTGAGCAGACTCTGTCTGTCTGTCTGTCCCCTCATCAATGTTTTGATGTAGATGTTGAACAGCACCAGCCACAGCACTGATCCCTGGGGGACTCCACAGCTCTCCAGCTGGACCTGGCACCATTGATCACCACTCTTTGAACCGTATCTCGTAACCAGTTCCTTATCCACCTCACTGCCTGCTCTTTCACCCTGCACTTCCTAAGCTTGCTCACTAGGATGTCATAGGAGACAGTGTCAAAGGCCTTGCTAAGGTCAAGGCAGACTGTATCAAATGGTCTCCCTGAATCTACCCATTCAGTTATGGCATCATAGAATCCTATCAGGTTAGTCAAGCATGATTTCCCCTTGGTAAATCCATGCTGACTACTCCCTACATGCTGGAGACATCATTGGTGCATGTAACATATCTGCTCCTGCTGTGTCCACTTTGGGTGGAAGTCCTAAACCTTGACATTGTGCTCACACAGCTGAGTATGGGTCCACATTGCTAAATGTCTCTCAGGACCTCACACAGCCATCAGACAGTGTTTCGGTGCTCCTGATCCGACTTGATGGTGAAACAGGACAATGCATGATGGGTTTGAACTAAAATAGGGAAGAATAGATGTAAGGAAGAAATTCTTCATAATGAGGGTGCTGAGACCCTGGCCCAGGTTGCCTAGAGAGGTGGTAGAAGATCCATCTCTGGAGCTATTCCAGATCAGTTTGTATGGGACTCTGAGCAACCTACTTTAGTTGAAGATGTCCCTGCTAACTGCAGGGGGATTGGACTAGATGACCTTCAAAGGTCCCTCCCAAACCGAAGGATCCTATGATTCTATGAAATAGCTTTAGGAAAGTCCTCATTCCCCAGGACAGGAATGTATGCATGCTCACACTCTCCAGACTACAATCCTTTTGGAGCAGGAGCTGTCTTTGCTGGATTATGGTGTGTTTGCTCTGCAAACAGTCACACTTCTGCCTTGCAAAGCAATTGCTGCCATACGCCCCAGGAGAGGCTTTTTCTTCTGAGTCCATCTCCGGCAGGACAGCAGATGGAGGTCAGCTTTGAGGTTTTTCATTCTTGTTAAAAATCCCCATCTGGATTTAGCAACTAGGACCATGCATCTCCACAAGTCCACGACAGAAGACCCTTAATACGAAAAGGGTTTCTTGTTCTTCAGTGCCATTTCCAGTCTGTGCAATATTTACTTACTTTGAGCAAAGAGGATGATACATTCCCCCTCCTACAAGGACAATGCCATCTTCCTGATGTCCCTGTAGGGCTTCTAATGTCTTGGGAAGGATTGCAGTCACAGAAGTGAGCTGAGAGGGAAGGCTCAACATCTTGTACTCCATTCAACCCTCTCTAATCTCCTTTGTGGGAAAGAACAAACTCATACTCTGCACTCCCACTTGTTTGGTGGACAACTCACTGAATCTCTCTTGCTTTTTTACTTACTTGTCATTTCCTTTGCCACCAATGACATAGACAAGGTCCTTGTGTGATACCACCGCGTGGCCGTAGACCGCGTAGGGAAGGGAATCGGCTTCACCCCACTTGAAGGACCTGGATCAGAAAGATAGGAAGCAAAAGGATTTGTATCTTGGTGGATGAGGCACTTTCCTGACCAAGAGGAGACTACAGATGCTGACTCGATATCAAACCCAGGAGGTTTTCAATGAGATAAGCCTCATCCAGTAAATTCTGTGATCCTAGAGAAAAAGGGAAAATGAAATGTGCAGAATGCTTATGCCACTACTCATTATTTTCTGCAGCTTTCCTTTGTGGAGACACATCCCCACTTCTCCCAGGATCTCACTTCATTTATAGCTGAACACAAATGAGACAGAGATGTCTGCATGATGGAAAGATAATTGAAAGCAGTGAGATGTAGAGATGTAAGATCCCAAGAACAGATTCTTTTTCTGGCCATTGCCTTCCTCTTGCTTTGGCTCGCCAATGCTCAGCAAGAACACACATTTTGCAGTGCTGTGTTGAAACTTCTGAGCTGGCTCTGGGGCAGCTGAGCAGGGGATGGAGCTTTGGAAGCCTGAAACTGGTACCCAAACAGGGCTGCCCAGTTTATCAAGAGGTGTCAGATCATGTCCATGTAGCTTAGACTCATCTACAGTTTCCATACATGTAGGATGTAGTGATGGTTTAGAGGTGGGCTTGGCAGTGCTTGGCTAGTGGTTGGACTTTATGATCTGAAAGGTCTTTTCCAACCAAAACCAGTGCTGTGGTTGTGTGTAACCCCCATGTTTTACCTAAGAACTGAGTGTTTTCTAATTGCCCAACCACTCTGGGCAAATATTTGATCCCACAGACCAGCAGTTTGCCTTCTCCAGGTTTGTCACAGTTAAAATCTCACCCTAAAGAATGCTAGAAATAGAAGTAGTGCTGATGATGTGTCTATCAGCTTTGAATCGGTATTCAAACTACCCCCTGAGCACTTAGTGGGGCAGACAGGTCCATTTCCAGAGTCTGCAGGGGCAGACAAATGCCCCATTCTGTGGAAATTGAACTGGTTTCAAATCCTTGAAGCACTCATGTCTAAATACACACCAAGCAAGGGGCTGTTAACATTTACTGCTCTGCTTCTTCAGGACAGAGAGCAGCAGGTTTTGGATGTTTCTGTCTCCTGCAAACAGAGCAGGATGGTGCCTTTTAATAAAGCTCATGACCAAGCATGAGAGAGAGCTTATTGTCCAAAAATAATCAGATATTAAGGTCGGTGCCATGATTGATGGGGCATTCAGTACCACATCTGAATGTTTCCAAAACAACTTTCCTGTTCAAAGCTACTCCTGGTGAGATCATGGTAAATGCTACTGAACTTCCAACCAACAGGCAAGAGCAGAGAGAGAAACTCCTCTTGCTCCTCTGCACAGGTCTCACATGAGCATCACTAAAATCACTCCCTGATAACATAATATCCCCATTATGACTTCAATCTCCAGGAGGTTCAATTACAATAAATGAAGCAGCTGGTGAGAGACAGATGAGAGCCCCAGGGTCAGACAGCTTGAGTTAGTCCCAGTGGTCCCACCACACAGATGCAGAGCTTGAGCTCTATCTCCAAAACCTCTCAGTCCCTGGAGAGCTGAAGCCATTTTGCATGGCAGCTGCTTCACCTTCTCCTGTACACCACCTCCCACCTCCACTCACACAAGAGCACTTACAGCCGGTCGTAGCACAGGACCGAATCCAAGGTCTTCTCACCCTCCTTCAGTTCTTTCCCTCCAACCACAAAAATGGAGTTTTCTGCCTCTCCCAGGCCAAAGAGGCAGCGAGGAGAGGGCAGAGGGGGCATCCCCAGCCAGTCTGCATCCAGATGGTCGTACTGAAAGGGAACACATGGCCATTAGTGTCTGCTCACCCAGCATACTTGCTTAGCAAAAAGCAAGATCCAGTGGCTGAGGGCAAAGTCCGTTCCCACATGCAGCATGCTCACTTCACTAGGCTCTTTCTGCAGTGCCAGTTTGTGCCCGTGCCTTACCATCTGGTGCAGGATGGGACATCTAAGTGCAAATCCAAGTCATATATATATATGTCACATATGTTTTGTGATTGTTTGCTGTGGGCTGAGGTCAAAGAGCTTCATCTTGCTGCATTGCCTCCAAAGGCTTGGCCTCAGCTGGGTGGCTATTGTCTCCCTGGATGCTGTGGTCCACATATATGTTATTTATAGTGCAGTCATCAGGATAGTTCCTGCTTCTTGATGGATTCAGTATTGTTTTCAAGTCATAACTCTTGGAAGTGACAAATAAAAGATTACCCTTTTCCATCTGAAATGTCAATGGAATCCTTTTGCTCCTGACAAAATTGGCAAGGCCTCCAGGATTTATCAGCATGTTTATCTTCTAGTGCCTACCCTTAAGTCTGAACTATCACTGACCTAACTCTTCTGGCTTCAACAGGAGAAATGTGAAATCAGGGAGGCCAGAAAGAGAGTCATGGGATCATAGAATCATTAAGGTTGGAAAAAACCTCTAAGATCAACCATCAACCCAACACCACCATGCCCACTAAGCCATTAGACCAAAAGGTCATGAAGTCAGAAGATGTAAGGTGCTGCTGCACTGACAGAGTGATCTGAGGCTCTGTTGTGCAGCTGCCTCTCTACATTTGTGTGAAGGTTCAGCTGACAAAAGCCTCAAAGACTCATTCAGAAACCTTGAACTATGTAGTGGCACCAATAGCAATAAATTACACCTCTGCAGACTGATGGCACCTTCCAACCCAGGGACTTGTGCTCACAGCTGGCTGTGAAGGGACCAGTGTCCCCTTCTTGTGGGGAAGGAGCTAAAAATGACCACATGATGCCCAAGGTGTTTGCTCAATGGCAAACTTGGAGATGAACAGAAACATCTGGGTGATGGTAGCTTGGAACCACAGAATCATTTAGGCTGAGAGGACCTTCAAAGATCTTTCACCCAGCTCTCTTGATCAAGCAAGTGCGACGTTGGAGTTAGAGCAGGTTGTCAGGGCTTTGTGCAGGCAAATGTTAAATGTCTCCAAGGATGGAGATTTTGTGACTTTGCTGGACCTCTATCCAGTACTCCACTACTTCTTTTGTGAAGATTCTCCTCACAGCTAAGTGAAATTTCCCTTACTGCAGCCAGTGACCATTTCCTCCTGTCCCATTTTTGCGCAAATCCAAGAACAGTTTGGATACCTCTTCTGTCACCCTTCCCATTAAGGAGCTGCAGGCACCACTGAGATCTTCCCTTCCCCTTCTCCAAACTGATTGCACTCAGCTCAGTCTCATCTTTCACCCCTGACCAGATGGTGATCTCTGCTAGACACACAGCAGTATTTCAATGTCTACTTTATACTGGGGACCTCCAGACCAGACACAGCATCAAGCTGTGGTCTCACAAGAGTATGATCAAAGGGAAAACATAATCACTTCCCCTGACCTGCTTCCTGCAGTCATGCTGAAACAGTCTAGGACATGGTGGACCTTCACTGCTGCTCAGGGCATTACTTTGCTGGCCAGCAGTTTGACTGTGGAGCACAAGTTTTGGCTGAATACAAAGCAGCCTGTCTAGCTGCTCTACTCAGGTAAGTGATGGAGCCACTCACATTTGCTGTTGCCAACTGTTATCCATTGTGAAGGGCTACATCTCAAAGAGCACATCCCTTGGAACTCTTACTGCCGTCTTTCTAGGGCTGCATTTTCTTCCTGCTGCCTTCTAGTTTCACAGACTTCATGTGGGCTGCATTGCCTCCAAAACCTGACCCTGTCCAGGTGAGGACAAGCATGGTCCACATATATAGACCATGATGCTGACATGCAGCCCTGCCCATACAACAGAATCACAGAACGGTAGAAGTTGGAAGGCACCTCTGAAGATCATCAAGTGCAACCCCCCACTGCCAGAGCAGGATCACCTGAAGCAGATCACATAGGAACACATCCAGGTGGGCCTTGAAAGTCTCTGGAGACAATGACTCCACCAATTCCCTGGGCAACCTGTTCCAGTGCTCTGCCACCCTCCGAGAAGTTCCTTCTAATGCTTAGATGGACCTTCCTATGTTCGAGCTTATGCCTGCTATGTCCTGTCACTGGGGACCACTGAGAAGAATCTGGCCCCGTTTTCCTGATGGCTCAAGTATGTCTTGCTGTGGGAACTGCCCTTACTTCATCCTTTCTGCCTAGACATGTTATTGCTTTTTCAAAAAAGACATGGGAGCCATGGGAGAAGAGCAAAAGGATTTCTGGGAATAGGGGAAAAGCAGAGAACTCCTTTAAGGGTTAGCTCTCTACAGAGCAAGTGCTCTTGAGTCACAGCCCAGGCTGGGGCTCAGGTTGCAGGCACACAGCTCGGTCTGCTTACAGCTCTGGTTACTGCTGAGCTAAAACAATCACTTTTCTTGTGGAGTACCCCAAAAGATGTCACACCATGTCTACTCCCTCCTCAACATGATGGAAATGGCCAGGGCAGAGCCTGAGCAGGAACTAGCATGAGAAGAGCACTAGAAACAGGACACACAACCTCTCTTGGAAGCCTGTTCCAGTGCTCTGTGACCCTTACAAGAAAGAAGTTCCGCCTTGTGTTGAGGTGGAATCTCCTGTGCTGCAGCTTCCATCCATTGCTCCTTGTCCTATCCCAGGGAGCAAGTCAGCAGAGCCTGTGTGTTGTTCCCCGACCCCCCAGCCCTCAAATATTTATAAACATTTATTAAATCCCCTCTCAGTCTTCTCTTCTCCAGACCAAACAGCCTCAGGTCCCTCAGCCTCTCCTCATCAGGCAGTGCTTCAGTCCCCTAACCACCCTCATAGCCCTCCACTGGACCTTCTCCAGCAGATCCCTGTCCCTCTTAAACTGGGGAGCCCAAAACTGAATGCAGTAGGCTTATTCCTAACACCTGCTCCCTCAAGGCTCCTTTCTCAATCACCAGAAACACCTTTCAGGGCAATCTTTTAAAAAACATAGGGAGAAGATTCTCTGGTAAAACAACTGGGATGTTTCACCTTCATTAACAACTTTGATTTTAGCATCACACAGCAACAAATGTTATTGGCATCACATGGGACCTAAAGACTGGTGATGCTCCAAAGTGGTCAAAAAACCAACAGAAAGATAAAGCTAATACCTGTAGGAAGTAGGAACTCATGGGATCCTCTTTGCTGTCCTCATTGTAGTAGAGTCCTCCAACAATGAAGATCTGATTCTCTTTGGTCACCAGACTGATGTGGTTCTTTGGGATCTGAGTGGACAGGGAGGCGAAATAGCACTCGTTGGCAGTGGGGTCATAGGCCACTGCTCCGCTGTCGCTCACCATGAAAATAAGGTCCTGGAGGAACATCCCAAAGCGCATGGTGTCATTTAAGATCCCTGGGAGAGCATCTTCCTCTGCATCTTCTTTCTCATCTACTGCTCCATTGACAACATTGTCTTTCTCTTGCTTTTCAACGCTTTTCTTCACTTTCTTCTTCTTCACCACAGTGATTTTGCCTTTCTGGGCATCTTTCACCATCTGCAGCTTCTTGAGCAGCTCTGGGCTGGACTTCACCATCGCATGCTTCTCCACGTGGTCCTTGATGTAGTCATTGGGCATCAGGCGGAAGCGGATGCTCTCAAAGATGACAGGCAAGGCCTTCTGCCGGCTCTCATGGTCCTTGGTCTCCACCCACTTCATCACTACTTCAAAGACAGTCTCCTCTTTCTCAATGTTGAGGGAGTCACTGGAGATGATTGCAATGAGCTCATCGGGGGAGAGCTGGTAGAACTCCTGATCGCGAGAGACCAGCAGGAAGCGGTCGCAGATGAAATCCCGAGCTGCCACGGCCAGCCGGGCACAGTCCAGCATCAAGCCCAGCCTGAAGATAGCCAAGCAGTTGCTGAGGCAGAGCCGCTTCTGCAGGAAGGACACACAGACGGTGAAGATGGAGGGGATCTGGAACATGTTGGCCACAGAGAAGATGTCCTGCACGTTCTGCTCGGTGATCTCCAGCTCCGAGGTGTAGATGTAATGAAGAATCTTGCCCATGACATCCGGATCAACATCTTCCAAACTGATCTCCCTCTTCTTGCTCTCTTCCATGTCTGAGAGGAACATCGCTCGAAAATATGGGCTGCAAGCTGCCAACACCAGCCTATGGCAGGGAAACTCCTTCCCCTTGACTTTTAAGACACAGTCCAGAAACTTATTGTGGTCCAACATATCTTTGAGTCCATCCTGGAGGAGAGTTTGCTGGTAGAGACGTAATTCTTCCACTTGATCAAAAGGCAAACCCATGGTGACACCTAACTGCTCCTTTTTTTTACCCTGGTCCTTCTTCTCTATGTATTTATGAGTGTTTCTATACCTGAGCTCCTGGTGAAGAAACGGACTCACAGCAGGGCTGCTGGGGTCTCCCCAGCTTCCAGCAGACTGGGAATGTGAAAGGCTTGGCACTGTTGCAGCTGTCTGCGTACTTCAGCTCCCAGCGTAGGGCTTTATATAGCCGCAGCGTTACAAAGCTTAAGGAATCCATACTGGAGCATGTGTAAGCCGATCACCCCTTAATATGACACATGGGACAAGGAGGAAGGGAGGGCGGGGGAGGGAACAGCTGTACTCCCAGCCTCCATGCTTCAGGAAGGGTCTGTCAGCCCATGAGTCACTGCAGCAGGAACAGGAGCTTGAACTGCTGTCCCAGTGACAAGAGATGTGTGCGACCCATCGGCTCAGCTGATGGGAAACAGCCTCCAGATGAATCAAACATCAAAATCTGCCTTCTGGGTCATGAGTGGCAAGGCTGGGACCTTCTCCTGACACCATTAAACAAACTGCTCTGAAGCTGCTGAGCCTTTTGCCATGCTGAAAATAGACTGTGAGGTCAAAGCTGGAAAGATGCAATAAGGGAGTGTCATCTGTGGGCTTGGTGGCATCCCAAGCTCCAGCCAGACTGCTCCCAGGGCTGCTTTGCTACACAGGTTTATCCATTGTTCTCCCAAGGAACAAGCAGTAAGACAAGAGGAAATGGCCTTAAGTTGAACCAGGGGAGGTTTAAGTTGGATATCAGGAACAATTTCTTCCCCAAAATGGTTGTCAAGCCCTGGAATAGGCTGTCCAGGGCAGTGGTGGAGTTACTATCCCTGGAGGGATTGAAAAGCTGTGTAGATGTTGTGCTGAGGGATATGGTTTAGTGACCTAACAGTGATGGTTAACAGTTGGATTTGCTGATCTTAAAGGTCTCTTCCAACCAAAACGATTCTATGATTCTCCTCTGGAGTAATTTTTCAGGGTTCTGTGAGGGAATGGAAAATAAAGATAAGAACTCTTTATTTATACCCCTAGATGAGATATGAGACCTATTCTAGAAGTTACTTGAAAAGTCTCACTTTATTGTGAGACTTTGGAGGAGACTGAAGAAGCCTGGGAGAGACACGGCTCTGCTTTGCCTGCAATATGTGCATGGGCCCAAGTTTCTGGACACCTTGTCGTCAGCAAATCCATCTTTTCCACATCTTGGTGACAGAGAGAGAGTCTGAGGCAGAGCAGAAGAGAGCACAATAGAGATTTAAACAGAATACAGAAATCTTCTTGTAAGATGAGAGGCTCCTGCTAAGGTCTGCTGAGACTTAACACTCCAATACTGAAGTCTAGAGACACAGCAAGACAACCTGCCTGGGCTGGAGCTGATGCTCCAGAAAAGCTGAGGTCTTCAGCAGGTCTTGTGTGCTGCTTGCATTCCCAGAAATGTCTTGGAAGCTCCATGGATAGTCAGATGGTTGAGGTCCAGATCTTTCCATGGAGCTCACAAAGAAACAAATTGGTTTTGACGGACATGGAGGAGTAGAGGAACTATAATTATTTATACCTACTTATACATGAATCTGTTTTATTTCCATTACTATAGACCCTCTGGGCTGGCTTACGTTCACTGGTGGCACAGGCTTAACTAAGGATTTAATTAGGGCTACACAAAGATATTAGCCACTATTCTTGGTGTATTTCAAGCCACATAACCCCTTACCTTGGCATGGGTGTATTGATCCAAATGCTTTGTGCCATGATGGCAATCTGCATAAGTGGGGAGAAGGAGGACGGTGGCCTGAAGCCCTTTGGTACTGGTAAGCTTCCATTAACATCTGAAAGGCACAGATACAGGAGGGAAATTGTCACAAGCTGGTTTGGGAGATCACAGCTCTTCTGCTGTGCTGCTCATCCAGATTGGGATTGGAAGACAAGAGCTGATCTCTGCATGGGTCAAACTCCAGAAACATTTCTCTGCTCCCAAATATCTGGGGCTGGACAACCCCATGCTCCCCTCTCTCCTCCCTCTGCATTAGCTCTGCCGTTTCCCAAGTTTAATCCTGTGTTGTTGTCCTGGGATTTTTCCCCTCCTGCCTTTAATCTCCCTTGAGCCCTGGCTTGTTTTTCTCCTCGCTGTGCTGCTCAGCATGTGCTGCCAGCTGAGGTTCGCTTTCATCACAAGGTGCTCCTGCCCATTACCTTCCCAGAAGAGCTCCCAGCTGACCAGAGGGGCTAAGGCTTCTGCAGGTTTTTGGTCCACTCAGCATAAGAGCACCATGCTGCTCCCAAACATCCTATGGGATCTCCATTGGCTTCAGCAGCTTTGCAAAGTGGTTGGTCCAGCTGCAAGGCTCGGGGAAGCAGTCCTGGTGTTTCCAGAGCACTGTCTCTGTGTCATTTAGGCACCCTACAGCATGGAGGGAGACATGTGTCTCTGGGAGGTGGTTTACTGCACCCATGTTAGGCACTTGCCTGTGATGAGAGGACTTTGGTGATGTTCATCCGTCCCCCTTCATCCCACAGACAGCTTAACTCAGGAATTTGGGCTAGACACCTTTAACTCTTCCCAGTGCCTCCTAACGCCAGCAGTGCTGGGACATCACCCTTGTGGTGTGTCCACAATCACACTTGTGATAACAATCGCACATGAAAAGCCACCAGTGCTTCATGCAGCCCACATCCACAGGCTTCAGATCCTCTCACCCACTGAGTATTTGGTGGTCAGATCGTTCTCCTCCTTATGCTTTAGGGTACATGTTTCCAGTCTGGATCTCAAGCCTGATGTTTCCTTCTCACTTGCGTGTTTGGTCTTCCCTCATTTCTGGTTTTCTGTTGTCCACACTGGTTGGTCATTGCCATTTTATGATCTCTTTATGGGGGCTTGGTCTGAGCCTTGCTGCCCTGGAAAGCCAAAGCCACATCTGATTGTTATGGGAGACTTTCTTCTGATTATAGGAGTGGACTATGAAGTTTGGGTAACTCGTCAATTCTGAGCCCTCTGTAACCATTCTCTCCTGTGGAGGCTTTGATCACAGTAGACTTGTCCCATCTGTCTTCCATTTGCTGGGTCCAATATGTCACCATTATGGAAAGGCTGGTCTCCAAGCCAGTACCAGCCAAGCCCAGAGGGATTGGGATCTGAAAGCAGGTGAGATGGCACATGTAAACATGACAAGAGTGAGCAGTGCTCACAGTCACCATTTGGTTATCTCTATGCATACATGGATGGATGAATTGAGTTCCCTCAGGGTACTCCCCCTGAGAGTGCTGACTGCTGTGCAATAGCCAGCTCAGCTCTGGATGGAAGTGGGCTCTTCTGAGAGAACCCTCAGCTAACTGCTGACTACTGAGTTCCACTGCCCAATGGAGTAAGTCAGTTACTCAGTGTGTCTCTAAGTGGACAACAGTCTCCCAAAACATGGAGGTGGGTGAGGACACAGGGAATGCATCCTATGAGGATGTAGCAGGATCACTTCCTCCCATACACCACCTTAGAACAAGAAAGGTCAAGGCAGGACTTGAAGGCACATCAGGCTGAACAAGAAAGTGCCCAGTGTAGGGCTTTGAGTTGGGATTTGTAGCTGCAACAAAGAATGGCTTTTCTTGGCTTTGTTTTACCAGCAGCCAGGCAATAACCAGATCAAAAGAGATACTCTTCTCCAGGAGAGAGATGAGCAGCTGATAAATCTCCTTATATAGAGGCATAAGCCAAGGCTGAAGATCTCCTTCTGAAGGAGACCTGGTTGAGGCAGCATCATCTGAGTGCTCCTGGCCTACCAGACCTCCAGGGGTTTTAACAGCAATGATACCTGAGAGAATAACTTCAGACAAAGGGGTGCAAAGCCCAAGTTTCCCCATGAAGTGTCTCTCCAGCAAATCACTTTCTCAGTTGGTGTATAAGATTAGCTACTTCTGGCAGCTTCAGCGGATGCAGCTGCTGGGTAAATTTAGATCCTTAGTGAATTAGTTATTTTTCTCTTCCAGAGTATCCAAGTCAGGAGGGCAGTGCAGAGTCACTGGGCTTTGCCATGTGAGTCACCCACTTGGACATCAGGATGTGGGTGACTCTGTCCTTCAGGGTAGTCAGGGACCCGAGCTGAGCTGCCTGCAGAGAAAGAGCCCTTGGTCTCAGCAGCTCAGGCTAGCTTCAGCTGTGTGAGGACATCAGCATGGAGAAGAAGAGCTGAAGTTTACAATGGAAGGAACCACATCACATCATAGCTACTTCAGTGGTAACGAGTAAATCTGAAATAATGGAGGTGCCAGAAACATCTACCAAAGATCCAGTAGCAGATTAGTGTTTAAAAGGGACGTTCCTGGTAGCTAGAAGGGTTTTGGGGATGTGACTGGGGATGCCCACCAAGGCACAATACCTGCCCTTACTTCCAACATGGAAGCTGGAGCTTCCAGAAGTAAAACCAATGTGGCTTCTAACTTAGAACCTGGATGGATGACAGTTTGGTGGCAGTAGCCCCATGGTATTTCACCGGTGTGAAGGTGGAGTCAAAATAAAGGTGAATATACACCTAGCTGCAGCCAAACCTCCAATCTGGGGCTGCTCCTAAGGTGGCTTTCTGTTAAACTCATCAGTGTCTTGGGTTACTATTAGAGGTGGGAGATGAGGACCTACAAACAGATCCTGGTGTCTCTCAGCTCTGAAAGCAGAGCAGTGCCCGAGGTGTTCCCTGCATTACAGCAGCATACCAGTGATGAGCAGCAGGCACCACAGATATCCAACATTTATTTACTACATAAATAAACAACATTTACCAGGGACTTGACAAATTACTTTGGCAGAGCTGAAAGCTGGCTAGAAACCAATCCTGTCTCATCTACATGGAAGCCAGAACACCCCAGCACCAAGCATCTTGACCCACTTTGCAGAGCAGTCCAGGTTCTGCCCTCACCAAACACCAAAGTAGCTCAGACATAAGGCCACTGAAAGTTACTCTAAAGTGCAAGAGAGCCAGAGCTGTTTTTCAGTTAGAAACCCACCTTTCCCCAAGGCACCATGTTTCACACATCTACATTTACTCAGTCCACTCTCAAAGCAGCACCCTGAAGTCTGCTTCTCTGAGGAGGCTATCAGGAGCTTCTCCTCCACCATGAAGTCCCAAAACACTGCCCTTCATGCAGGGATTTCCTCCTTTGGTTGTACATACGTGCACATGCTCACTCAGCCATGTAGTCACAGGCTTAGGCTGTATGCACTGAAGTCAGTTGAGAAAGGAGATGGTTGGTTGGAGATCACCAAGAGCAGGCTACAGCATCTTCTGTTGCTCACCCACAGGCAGGAATGTGAGCTTAACCTTTAGTCCATGACATATAAAAAAAAAGCAAGTGGGGTTTGGCTTGAGTCCCAGGACACGTATCACAGCAGGATGGTCGTGGTGGCCACACTGGTCTCGGACCCAGCAGTGGGTCTTTGAGACTGAAGTGGGGTCTGTGGGCCAAGCAGTTGTGAGCCAAGTGTTGTGTTTCTTCAGCACACTTGCTCCCTGGGCAACCTGGACACGATGCATGATGGCTGTGAAGCACTTATGGCTCCTGCGTGCTCATTAACTATGCCTGAGGCTGGCACTGGATCTCGTTTTCTTTTTTTCCCAAGACATTTGGCACCGAAGGGACCTGTTCTGCATAGGTGGCAACAGCTATCACTGCACTGCTGACAGTGGTGGGGACATAATGACCCTGCAATGTGCTGTTCCTGGTCCTCCTTCCCTTTGTTCTAAAGATTGTTCTATTTATTTATTAGCCTCTTGGCAGGTGTAGATCACGCAGAGCCCTCTGAGAGTCCTTACTGCACAACTGGAGATGCTGAACACCAGACAGTGGATGCTGACCATTTCTTGTAGTGAAGGAAATATGGGATGCTTGGGCTGGAAGTGACCTAGAGATGGTCTTCTCAGAGCAAGCTCAGCACCAGCTCATCTCTCTGTCTGGCTGTGGGACTTGGAGAGCCTCCTCGGGAGATGTGGGCTACAGGTCCTGCATGAGAGCCAAGTGTTGGTGGACCAAGTGTTACAGGAAGCAGGGGGTGAAATCTCCAGGCCTGCACAACATCAAAGGGTCAGAAGAATGATGGGGATGGTTCTTTCTGGCATTGAAGAAATGTTCTGGGAGCCTACCCAGCAGTCTGTCATGCATGGGGAACCCACAAAACACTCACTCTGTCTTAGAGAAAAATCTTTCCTGCAGCAAGAGAGTGACCTTTGTTTTCCAGGTGACTTCTACATGGGTGAGCTACAGCAGTCTGATTGTCAGGAGTGCTTGGAGAGCCCTGGCCAGTGGCTGGCCTGGCAGTGGTGGCTGGAAGGGAGACGAGGCTTTGGGACAAGCCTGCTGATGCCTTCCTCTACTCCACCTTTGCTTTGTCAGTCTTCTCCTCCTCAATGGCCAGGATGCGCTCACGCTCCTTGATCAGCTGCACTCCACAATATGTGATGAACCAGATGGACAAGGTGCTGACAGGGAAACCTGGAAGATGAAGGCAGGCATGGTCATCTAGGTATAGCTGCTTACCTAATGGGGATAGCTATTCTCCAGCACTGCTGCTTTTCAGGTAGGTTTGGGCAGTACCACAAGTTCACAATGGCCAAGGACATTTTCCATTGTGGATCCAGGCTTACAGCTTCACTGAGAGGAGGGAGAAATTTCCAGGGTGCCTGGGTGCATCAAGTCTTCATAGTTGACTTTCAGCCCATTCTGTCTCTGCTATGAAATCTCCTGACTTTCTGTGGGGAGACTTACAGTGGCTTCCCAGTACTTAAAGGGGTCTATGGAAAAGATGGGGAGAGGAGGGAGGGACTCTTGATCTGGTAGCGTAGGATGAGAGGTAGTAGTTACAAACTGGAAGAGGGGAGATTTAGAATGGCTATTAAAAAAATAAATTCTTCACCAATAGAGTGGTGAGACACTGGAACAGGCTGCCCAGAGAAATGGTGGATATCCTATCCCTGGAAGTGTTCAAGGCCAGGTTGGATGGAGCTTTGAGCAACCTGGTTTAGTGGAAGTAGTCCCTGCCCATGGCAGGGTTGTTGAAAGTAGATGATCTTTAAGGTCCCTTCCAACCCAAACCATCATAACTCAATTTGCCCACGTCCGTGATTGTTCCTCATTGAGACCTTCTGGAAGCTTTGTGCCCTGCTGAGGCTGAACCCCAGCACTGCCCCATACCTACTGGAGACAGAGTGTGCCACCAGGGAGGCACATATTTTTGTCAGCCAGGTTGGTGACTAAGAGCCGGGAGAAATTCCTCCACTTAGGAAGTGTCTGACGACATTTGTAACCACGAGTCTGGTATCCACAGCAGAGTGGAGACACAGGCTTTGTACCAGCTAAAACAGGACCTCTGAAATGAATAATGGAACCAGCAAAAGCCAGCTAGCTCAGCAGGCAGGCACTTCTGGCACACCGAGCCCAGAGCGTCACAGTATCCGTGTCCTATGCCAGCCCCGTGCCAGGGAGGGCTGGAGAACATGGGCTCCTGATGGCTATTTATACCCTGGGCTGAGCAAGAAGGCTTCAAATTAGTGCCACCCTCCACCAATTAGAAACACACAGATAAAGCTGTAGCACAAAGATTTGTAACTGTGTCCCTTTTAGGTTGATGCAAGAGTAGCTGTTAATGAGAAGGAAATGAGGTAGGACAAGTAAATCCCTTTCTCCAGCAAGGGAACACTTCACAGCCAGAGACTCAGCCTACCCTGGTGGTGAATGTGACCTTTGTGTTGCTGTGAGGAGTCTAAATCATGACATCTGGCTGTGCTGGAAGCTGTACAAGCACACCTGGAAGGTGTACCCCAGAGAGCTCACATGAGAAGGTTGGGAGCTATGAAACCACTCTCTGCACCTTTTGAACAAGAATTAAGCACATCAGGAGCAACCACACAACAAGCCAATGACCAGACCAGAAAGTCCCAGTCATAGCACAATAAAATAATTTTGATTGGAAGAGACCTTCAGGATCATCAAGTCCAACTTAACCAAGCACAGCTAGGTCACCACTAAACCATTTCCCTCAGCACCACATCTACATAGCTTTTAAATCCCTCCAGGGAGGGGGACTGCAGCACTGCCCTGGGCAGCCTGAGCCAATGCCTGACAACTCTTTTGGTGAAGAAAAGGTCCTCAGTTCCCCCTACCAGTGTCCAGTCCACCAAGTCACGGCTCCCTCAATGATGAGGATTGGCAGCACCTTACCTGTCAGGAGGAGCCTCTTGGTCACCAGCAGTGCAAATTCCAGGCTGTTGAGGGCTGGGATGTTGTAGAGGACGATGGCCCAGAAATTCACTGCCCCAAAGAGTGCCCTAATTCGCCGAGACATGCCCTCGGGTATTTTAGCCTGTGGGGAAGAGGGGAGCAGAGTGTAAGGAAAAACGGGTCTGTAAGGGAAGGGGATGCACTGGTTGAACTCCAGACAAACTCCAGCTGGGTTCCTAGAGGGGTAGATGAAAATCAGAGCAGCTTCTAGTGTCTCTGGGATGAAGAAACATAAGGACAAGGTAAAACTTCTGCTCTGCTGCTGGACTTGGATGCATATGGGACTCTGGACTGGTGCTTTGAGGTCCCATGTGTATGGAGAAGATGTCACATATGGGTTCAAGTTAATAATGTCTGAGTCCTCCTCTCTTCATCTGTTGCCTTGGGTCAGCTGTTAGTCAAGGCAGATGGACGTTGCTCTACACCAGGATTATTATTAGCCTTGTGTGCAAACCACTCCCAGCTCCTCCCTGCAGTAAAAATTATTTCTTAGGAATTAAAAAGGACCTGAGAAGTCATGACAGCAGCAGAGTGAAATCGTCACTGGCATCTAACCCTCAGGAGCAGCTGCTGCAAGTGTAGCCAGGAAGGAGTTCAGAGCAATCTTCAAAGAGCACAAGGAAGCCCCAGGCCACTTAGTACTGCCAGTGATGGTGCCACGGGAGGAGGAGATTTCACTGCCAGTGTTGATGCCACACGGGAAGGAGATTTCACTCCCTGTGAGGCTATAATCTGATTAGAGGTTCAAAGGAGAGCAAACAGGAGAATTGCTCTCTAAAGTTTGCATTCAGAAGTGGTCTTTACTGAACTGGTTCAGCACCTCCCAGTGTTAGGCTGGGCAAAACCAATAAGGGACTGAATTGTCTCTAGGATAGGGTTTCCTAAGTTTTTCTCCTGGCATGTCCCTGAGGCACTTTGGTCCTAAAGAGGGACGGGCTTTGGAGTAGCTGGAAAAGAATTCATTCCAGTATCTGAACATTTACTTGTATCAGAAATCAGCTCAAAACCACTCAGAATGTCAAGATGTTTTGCAGAATGAGAACAAATTATATTCCTGCCCATGGCAGGGGGGGGTTGGAACTAGAAGGTATTTAAGGTCTCTTTCAAACCAAACCATTCCATTAATTCTATATGGAAATGCATAAATCTTTCCCCATGGACAGACCTCAGATTTCATGCTCCTCTGTGCCACTTCAATGCCTCATAGAAGCAGCAGTCCTTGGACCTCTGTTTTGTCTCTCAAAGCTAAATTTCCAGCCTAAATTTCCCATGAGGCATTGTAGGGGCAGATGGGGACTTGCTCAGGGTGGGTGACATCATGGATAAAACAAAGAGATACAGAGACCAGAACTGAGCTTCCCTTGCACAGCTGAGTGGCTGATCACAAGAACGTTAAAAATTCACAGGAGAGAGCTTCAGGTCTCCACAGAGAAGGGCTGGACACACAGTTGGATGTCATCATCAGTGATGTTGCTCTTCAGCCTCAGCTGAAGATGGTTCTGACTTGTATAAACAAGTTTAAGCTCCCCACAGTCAGAAATGTTTTCCAGCACCAGAGACTGATCCCAGACCCACTGACCTTCCCCCATCCATTTGCAGCCCAGCTCCTCACCTCCAGTTTGGCAAAGAATCTCTGCTGGAAGAACTTCTGTACCCAGAGCTCAAAGTTGAGGCCAAAGCAGTTTATGGCAGACCAGATGTAAACGATCTCACAGGGCCCCAGCCACAGGGTGGTGATGGCAAAGGTGGCAACGCTGGCTACAAGCTCCTTCATGATGTTGTCATGGTTCTCTCCAATGTGATCATACACATACCTAACAGGCAAGGAAAGTAGTTGGGGCTCCTTGTCATCAGGAAGACCCCTCTGGAGTCCCTTATCCCATGCTCACCCATCACAAGCTCCTCACAGGTCCATCTAGAGCACCCAGGGAGAAAGGAAAGATGCTTTGTCTGATACATTCTAGCAAGGAACTGATTTCTGCTGCAGTCCAGCTGCACATAGCTTGTGTTCCTCACAAATCTATAGGTCTTTAGGGATGAAACACCATCCTTTCCACCTCTTACATGTAAAGGGTTGATAAAATGCAAGGATCTGTAGAGCTCCAGGCTGTCTCAGATTTGCTGGTGGACAGAATTTCATCACAGAGCTGTCATCACCTTCAACAGAGCTTTGCTGGTGTGTACTCATGGCTGAAAAGAGCTGAGGTGCTGAGAGAGGTAGGTGGAACACAGGCTGCCTGAATTTGGGATACCTGTGTTCAGTTCTCCTTTCCTTCTCATGGAATATGAACCTGACTCTTCCTCCCTTGAGGGAACACTGAACTCACCATATTTAAAGGGATTTCTGGGACAGGACTCTCTCATTTCCAACTCCTGAGGGAGTCTGTCTCATTTTGTGACAACTAATTCAATGGTCTTATGGATAAACAGTCCAAACATGACTTCATGCCATAGTGGGATTCACCCAGAAGAGAGAACACCTCAGCTTTGGGCTTAACAGTATTGAGTGTTTCATTGCTATGTGATGAAAGAGAAGACCCTGGGCCAGACTAGAGATGCTTGCCTAGACACTTACTTGCACAGCCAGTCGTTAATCCCTCTGTCAAAGTGCCTGAAACACAGAGGACAACACAGACGTTACAACATGAGGAGCCATGACTCCCTTCCACAAAGCTGTCCCCTGGTGAGGTACATCTTGAACCTTGATCACAGCAGTTCTCCATGCTGCTTTCCACTACCCATCTGGTTGTAACCTCTCTCTTTATCTATTGCCTCCTGAATAAGAGTATTTCCCTGGGCCATAGCTAGGTCTAGATACAGACTGTTCAATGCAGGTAGTCACCAACTCCTAGGTCAGCCACTCAGAAGCACAGCCCAGATGTCCTCCCCATCACACATATCTAGTTCAGGTCAAACTTGCTGTTTCTCTTTGTTGATGGACATGGGGTACTCACGTTTCTGCAAAGACATAGAGCATGGTGATGCATTTTGGGGGCTGGGGTGGGTCCAAGTGGTCCAGTCTGGCAATGGTGTTGATGACACCAAACATGACAGCAGCTTTCACCCAGTCATACACCAAATTGGAGTAGGCCAGGCCAGCTGAAACAAAATAAGAGTCAAATGAGTGAAGAAGAACATGGAAGAACTGATAGAAATCATGTCCCATGTGAGCATGTAGTCTATTGTAGCAAACACAACATCAAGAGGACAGTCTAATGCTGTCTTGGACCAGCAAAGCTTTTAAAACTAAGAAGCTCTTTAAAAAGCTTGAACCAAAGGGCAATATCTTCTTGGGGTATATGTTCATTGGCCTTGGCAGTCCAAGCAAGTCATAGAGATCTCAGTTTTTCCAGCTTAAGATCATTCCTTCCAAGGCTTGTTAACCTATGATGAACTCATCACAGTTCCCAGCTCTGACCTCTGAGGTTTCATTGCCACTTCCACCAAAATGCCCCCTACCACAGCTCTCCATAGCTGCAGGTACAATGTTGATGCTACAGCAGAGCCAGTTCCAGAAGCTCTGTCTTGGAGAGATGTCTGACACTGGAGGACAAACCCTGCAGGAACAAACACTAGAGAGTTCAAATTCCTATGCAAACAGAAGCTAAAATGCCCTCAGTTTTGGTGGGATTCATCTCACAGGTTAAGAGCCACACAGTGCACTGATGTAAGCAGTGCATGAGCTCCACCACAGGCCAGGCAGACCTGGTCAATAGTCGGCAGAGCCTGCAGGGGACATCAGCTCCCTCTGGAGTACTACTTATGCTTGGTCAGTCCAGCCAAGTGTCTTAGGACACCTTAAAACAGTGTTAGTGGCATTGCAGCTCAGAGAACAGCCTACTTTAAATGGATACCAGGTTGCTCTGAACCTTATCCATTGAAGTGTGGAATGTGTCTAATTTTGGAGAACCTGTAACCTCTCTGCACCCCTGTTCCAGTGTTTGACCAGCATAGGAGAAAAATTCCTTACCTGCAATCAGAATTTGCCTTGCTGCACCTAGTGTGCTTTGTCCTGCTTCTTCCCTGCCAGCCTCCAAGAGGGGGTTCACCTTCTATTAGACAGTTGAATTTATCAGCTACAGCTTCCCTGAGTTGCTTTCAACCCACACCCTGGAGACATTTAAGTGGCTTACAAACACCTATAATGGTGGCCACCTGTGAAGACATCTGAGACACCAAATGTGCCTCTTGCAACAGCATGGAGCTGATTTCTTGGAGGTGCTGAGCTCCCCTGCAGTCCAGACAAAGCCAACAGGAATGGCTTGGTGCTGAGCCTCTCAAACCCTGAGCTAAACAATTTACACTGGGACCCTATGAGAACATCATACTACTGCCATCTGCTCTCCAGGGCAGCCTGATGCCAGCTTTATGCATTGCCACCAGGAAGAAGAGAAGTTTCACTCAAACTTGTCCAACACAGGCATTGCCAAAGCCTCTCTGTGGGGCCGGGTGGAGACCTGAATCTCTCACCACTGCTCTGAAGCTGAGGACAGTGTCCAAGCATGGCCACTCACCCAAGGACCAGTCCGAGAGGCGGTTCATGAACTTCAGGTCAGAAGGGAGAGTGAGGATGTAGAAGAAGTGGAAGAAGATGTCCACAGCAATGATGGCCCCCAGATGGAGAAGGGCATGGACCTGGATGTTCTTCATCTCATCATCTTTGCGTCTTAGCTCTCTGGTGCTCACCTGCCAGGACAGCAAAGCAGGAAAGGGCTGAGCTGAGAGACAGGATGGGCAGCATGTTCCTCCATCCAGACAAATGATCAAGGTCCAAGTGAAGGCTCAATGCTCTCCTCTAGAAATCACACCATGGACTACATGGCCCAAATCTCCATTGATTAAGAAAGGCTCAAGAGACTCTCTCAGGTGAACACATCTACAAGGAGCAGGACATGTGCCACCTACAGCAAACCTCCCACTCCTCTTGGATCCTGTGCAACCTCATCTAGGTGATCCTGCTTCAGCACCAGGGTTGGACTAAGTCCTTTCCAATCCCTATCACTTTATGATTCTGTGATTCTGAGTCAGTTTGGACCTGATCTATGTGGATTTCACCTCTGCTGTGTCTTGTACAAACATGGGCTGGGCTTTGCCTGCAGGAGCTGTCATGTTCCTGGCTGTTGTAATATAAAACCCATCAGAGCAAGCTGTCAGGATTACCCTGGGCAGAGAGATGTCCTTGCATCGCCGCCAGAATCGCTGCTGTGTCCCAAATCCTCTTACGTTTATTACTTTCCCTTTATGCCCTGCAAGAGGTGGGAGCTCTCCCAGCATAATCCGCAGGCTGCTGCACCAGCCCCAACCTCAAATCCAGATGATTCCTGAGAATTAAAGCCTTTGCCAGCTTTTTTTTTTTTTTTTTTTAATGTCTGTCATATGCCAAGTGCTTTAAGGACACAAAGAGGTCACTGGCTGCTGAGCTGGAGAAGTTGAGGCAGCCCAGGTGCTGGTGTGGAGAGGTGTGGGAGGACACAGAGCCCACCTTTCATAGAATCACACAACTGTTTTGGTTGGAGAAGACCTTTCAGATCATCAAGTCCAACTATAAACCAAACACCATCAAGTCCACCACTACACCATGTCCCTCAGCACCACATCTCCATGATTTTTCAACCCCTCTAGGGTAGGGGACTCCTCTGCTGTCCTGGTCAGCCTGTTGCAGGGCTTGACAACCCTTTCAGGGAAGAATTTTTTTCTGATGTCCAACCTAAACCTCCTCTGACACAACTTGAGGCCATTGCCTCTTGTTCTCATGTCTGTGTGGTGGCAGTGCTCTGCCCACCCCTGAAGCCCCCCTGCCATCCCACCCCCTTGGGATCAGGGCTGTGTCTCCCACACTTCCAGCCTTATAGAAGTGAATACTGCTGATCCTAGTAAGGAAGATGCTTTTCCACTCAAATGAGGCTGTCCAAATTCCAATGAGTTAACATCACACAAGGTAGTGCAATGGCTCCACCAGGACATAGGACCAGTAGGAATCAAAGAGACAGATCCATTCCCTCCTGGGCCATGTTCCCCACCGTGAGGAAAGGACTCCACTTGCCTCCCTCCATAACTGCTGCTGGGCAATTAGACATCCACTTCTGCAAGCAGCTCCAGCAGTGCAGGGGGGCATCAGCCAGGAGATGGCAGTGGTGCCCAGGCCAAGACAGGACCCCTGTCCGGGGCATGGGAAAAGGGTTGGGGATTTGTTCCTTGTGCCTTTGTGGTGAGTTTTAATTAACAATGGGGAAAATCCCTCCTTAAGTGGAACCTCATCCTGGTTGGGGGCTATGCAAAGGAGCAGGGAATAAAAACCCCTCTAGATCAACTCTTGTAGGAGTGGTGGGAGTTCGGCTCTTGAAGAGTCAGAGTTTAGTGCTTTGATTTGCAGATATTCTGCTGCAGCGTTAGAAGCAGCCAGGGTTGCCTATTTTGTAGGACAGACTGATGTGAACTGGGGAAGGAAGAAGGACAGGGGGTGACAGGGGCACCCCAGGGCACTGTACCCCCTCTCAGGGACAGTGTGGCTGTTGCAGCCCTGCTTGCCTGACCTTCAGTCCAACAGCATGACTGGAAAGATTAAGCAGCTATTCCAGCAGCCTGGGGAACAGAGCCCACCAGCAGCTGGCCATCCCTGGCATTTCTCTGCCAAGAATGGGCTGCTGGTAGACTCTATGCATCATGAGCATCCCTTGTGGGGCACATCAGAGATGACCTTTGTGACCTGCAGAATCAAATGCTCTTAAAGTCCTTGTAAATAGCTTCTGCAAGACCCAAGTGGTCTTGTTCCTTTCAACAGGCAGCACAAGGGTGTTCACTACCCAGGTGAATGAACCAGCAAGAAGCAGGACTCAAAACAGGGCCCATCTGGCTTACTGGGACCAGTCCAGACCCTTTCTTAGGCAACCAGTAGCAGCCCAGTGTTGAAGAGAAGGTACTGGGCTGTGTGGGTCTTTGGTCTCCTCCTCACCAGGGAGGCTCTGGGTGCTCTCCTCTGCCCTGGGCTGGTTTGTCTTCTGAGTTCACAAATGTTATTCCAAAATGCTCTTGCAGCCCAGATGCGAACTGGAGTCCAAAGTCAATGTTTTTCTGTAAAAGGAAGCAGAGGAGTGCTGGCAGACCTTCCCAGCAGGATAGCTGGCCAAGCAAGACATTCCTCCCTCAAGAAGCTACCAGTCTGGTTTGATGACCAAAGTTGATCATTGGTGTGAAAGGATGTTGAGATAGGAAGAGTGAGGAGGGAGACAGTGCTGCCACTTTGCTTGATCTTTGCATATGAAACAGCTCCAGAGGTTGGCTGGTCCCAGTTCAGGCTTCTGACAATTTTTTCCAGCACTGTTTGGAGACTGCTCCTCAAAAGCAAAGACTTGGGGAACCAGGTACTTTGTGGAGAGCAGAAGCAGCCCCTGGCTGCTGAAATACATTCTTCCACCTTTAGTTCTAGAGAAATAACTTCATCTTAAGACACACATACCACCCATGGAAATTCATGCTCCTTGGGTGAACCTGCTGGATGGAAATGTGAGACTACCCTTGCTGTCACAGCCACTAGCATGCAGAGGTCCCATGGATGGGTACCACAGGTCTGGCACTCACCATGGCCTCCCAGCACTGCATGGTAGGGCAGCATGGAACTACTGAGGTGACAGGGCATGGAAACCAAGACACTGAGCAGGGCAGGTGCCCAAGGAGCAAGGACTTGAGCTGAATCCTCCACTCCTAATCTCAGCATGATGCTTTTGCCACAGCGACATCTTCCCTTACAGATCAATCAGTGGAAATGGCCAAAAGGGAAGGTTAAACCCTAGCAGTTTAAGCCCCTCCACCACAAAACAGCATGGCACCATTGCACGACCCAGAATATGACCAGACTCTAGATGGCCATGAGAAGCTCTACAACCATTTGCACCTTCTCTGTAAGCAGTAAACCCAAGGAGATAAATACAGCGAGAGGTCCTCCTCCAGCACTCACCTGGGCATGGAACTGGTCAAATGTCATGACAGGCCCAAAGAAGAAGAATGGGAGGTAGAAGTTGTACTTGAGGAGGTCAAAGATAGAGTAGATGCCCTCTTTCCTCTCAGAGCTCTCCAGAGCAAAGCTCATGCAGCGCATGATAGTGAAGCTGCTTCCGCCATAGAAGAGGACATCTTGAAGATCAAAAGCTCCTGTTACAAACCCACTCTGGATGAGAAACAAAGCATTGTCACTTCTGTGCTCCCTTGCTCTGTGAAGGACATAACCCCTGGGGCAGCAGGCAAATCCTGCTCTGACGCCAATTGTCCCTGGAGTTAATGCTGTTGGAAAGACAAAATGGGGGCTTGATTTTCCAGCTGGCCTCTGCATTCCAAAGGAGCTTGGAAGTGGTGGACAGGGATAGGCATTCCTGAACCCAGCCCAGCTCTGTGTCACAGGTGGGGAAACTGAGGCACGAGTCAGGAACATGTCTGGCTAACAAACTATTGCCTTGACTAGCAAGAAGGTTTCAGGTGTCCTGAGCTCTGGCCCTACACGAAGCCACCAAAACGTGACACAAGCCCTGTGGGGTTATTCCCAAGCTCAGCAGCACAACAATCCCCTCCCTTCCAACCTCTGTGAGAGCTCTGATGTAGCCAGAAGTGCCCAGGGATTGAGGGTGCCCCAGAAGCCCTCCTTGGAGGTGACCTACCTGCCACGAGCTGAATGGCTCCACCTTGAAGGAGGCGAGACAGCAGAGTCCAGCCACGTAGCAAAGCCACTTCTGCTTGGCCAGAGCAACGGAGTAGAGGACAAGGCAGTGGGAGAGGATGATCATCAGGTAGACAAGCCCCATGCTGCCCAGCACGGCCGAGATCCCATACAGCATGTACATCACAGCCCGGTGCTGCCAGGGGAGAGCAGACCTGACCCATGGTCAGCTTGCAGAAAGCCTCAACCCTGCTGCCCCTATCCTGGGACATCTTTCAACCCCCTCCACAGTTATCAGGTTGCCCTGGTGCTTTCAAATGCGTCCCACCGCATCGCTGGCTCACCTGTGGCACCGTCATGGAGCAGATCTTGCCAAAGAGGACATGTCCTGAGAGAGCAAAGATGATGACGTTTCTGAACGAGGTGAACCACATCACCCACTCAAAATCAGCCACATCCTGCAGGAGAAGCACCAGACACCTTACTGCCCCGACCCCTCACACTCATGCCCCAACACCTGTCTGGAGGTTTCACTTAAGGAAAACTTCTTTACTTTGAGGGTGATGAGCACTGGACTAGGATGCCCAGAAAGGTTGTGGAGTCTCTTTCTCCAGAGACTTTCAAAACCTCCCTGGCCATTGTGATCCTGGGCAGCCTGCTGTGAGTGACCCTGCTTTAGCAGGAGGGTTGGATCAGATGATCTCCAGAGGTCACTTCCAACCCCTCACCATTCTGTGATTCTGTGGAGGGAAAACCACACATCTCAAAGCCTTTTCTTCCCTTTTACACCCAAGGGCTCCTGAGCACTTTAGCTCGGTCATAAAACCCCAGGAGAGGCATGCAGAGGCTGCTGCTCTCGGTGCAGACAAAGCAGAGCAGCAGTCGTGCTGCAGGGCTGACACTTTCCTGACCAGTTCTTTGGGGAGACAAACACAAGTCACACGGACTTTGCAAAAGTGTGTCAGCAGCAGGAAAAAAGTAGCTCTGCTTCTCCAGTGGTCAGCACTAGCCATGTCACCAGTGTCTGGAAAAGACCAAGTCCTTCCTCTGCTTACCATCTTCCTGCCAAAGTAGTGCCAGCCTGGCTTTATGCCATCCCGAAAAGCCTTCCTGTTCATGCTGTCTGCAAAAGAACCAGAGTTAGGGGAGAGAATCAGAGAATGATTTGGGTTGGAAGGGACCTAAAGATCATGTAGTTCCAACTCCTCTGTCATAGGCAGGGACACTTTCCACTAGACCAAGTTGCTCAAGGCCTTGCATACCTCTGAAAGGGGCAACCACAACCTCCCTGGGAAACCTGTTGCAGTGTCTCATCATCATCACTGTAAACAATTCTTTAATAACCTCCAGTCTACATCTCCACTCTTCCAGCATGAAGCCATTGCCTCTTATCCTATCACTACAATCCCACCCCCGCCCCGTCCCCAGCTTTCTTGTTTGCCCCTTTAAAGAAGCAGCAGCTCTGCGCAGTGGGGTTTGGGTTTTGGCAAGGCAGGATGTCTTTGGCCTGTAGACCAAAGATGTGGGTACCAGCCCCATGTAGGTAGGGTGGTTGCCTGTTCCAGGCTGGAGAGCTGTGACATCCCATAGGCTTTTGCTCTGAGCTGTGGGAATGAGGATGAGGGGACAACCAGGCAAAAGGCAAAAATCCTTTTTGAACATTGCAAAGGATTCCCAAACAATCTGCTGCTGGTGTTGAACATAAGAAAAGCAGACACCTGACAGCCATTCTCCCTTTCCAGGGAGATGAGATGGGGAACATTACCTCTGGATGTCTCAAAGATGCCACTGCCACTGTAGACCACAGCACAGGTCACAACGAGAGCGTAGAACCCCAGCTCATAGCTGGGGAGTGCTGCTTTAACCCCCATGGCAGCAGGTCACCTCCCCAACCAGGTTGGGGGATCCAGACCTGGGAGAAAGGAGAGAAAACAAAACCAGTAACAAGAGTTCTCCTACCCCACAAACACCCTACAGCCACTCTGCTTTGTGGGCTTACTTGAAGGCTGGTAGGTGGAGAGAAGGTAACACCTGAGGCTGAACTCTAGGTCACAACTCAGGTGTGGTGAAAGAGGCTGCTGCTGAGTCCTGCTGCAAAACCCACTCAGGAGCCAGGATTTCAGAGAATCACAGGGTTGTTAAGGTTGGAAAAGACCTCTAAGATCATCAAGTCCAACCAACAACCCAGCAATGCCATGCTCACTAAGCCATGCCCCAAAGTACCATGTCTACATGGTTCTTGAACACCTTCAGGGACAGTGACTCCACCACCTCTGTGGGCAGCCTGTTCCAATGCCCAACCACTCTTTCAGCAAAGAAATTGTTCCTAGTATCCTGATCTGGAGGCAACTCAGCTGGGTAGCCCTGAGAAAGGGCTCTTTCCAGCGAGCTGTACCCATCCTTATGTTAAGAGATGCTCCAGGATGCCAGCCACCCAGGACAGGGTTCTTCCAGAGTGTCTCTGGTGTCCCTGCTAACTGGATTCCTGTATGGGATCCAGGATAGAGCACAGTGATGCCCACACTGGAGGGGACATGATGAGATGCCCAAACTCCTTTACCATGGGCTGCTGCCCACCTTATTCTGGGGTTTTGTCCAATCTCAAGATCTCAGAAAGCTCCTAAAGCTCCATAATCCCAAACTGCTCCCAGACTTAGAATCCCTCCACAAGCACAGCTGAGCCCCTTGACCACTCTGCCTAGGCTTGGGGCAGGACTCTGGGGATACCAACCCTGCAATTAGCCCTAGGATAATTACTCCTCAAGGCTAATTAACCCTGGGGAGATGTGTATCTCGGCCAGCCCTGAGCTCTGCAGCTAAAACTTGATGCTAAAAGCACAATTTAGGGTTGGAGCAAGTGATGTCTGGGGGTGGGGGTGGTAGAACTCTGTGATGCCTCAGAAAGCTTGGAAGGGATTAAGGAGCAAAACTCCTGGATTTAGGCAGCAATAAAAGGCAACCCGGTCAGCCTCTGCTGTCACATCTGCATCTGGTCCTAAAATAACTGAAATTATTCTCACTGTTCAATGAGGATTGTTTTGGTCAACGAGATTTTTAGGAGCTGAAGGGGGGATGTCTCTGAGGCGATCCCATTTTACCCAGTCCTGTAGGAAAAGGCTTTTCCCGGCGGAAAGGATCCGTCCCCCAGTCTGGGCTCAGCCCCAGGGTGTGGGGGGTCCTGAGGGGTTCCCCCCTGTGCGAGGCCGCTGCAGGCGGGGCGGGCGAGCTGCCACCTCCCTGCAGTCCCCTGCGGTCTTCTGCGGCGGGAGGGCACTCACTGAGGTGGCTTCCAACAGCTTTCCCCCCTCCTTTCCACGCTTTTAAAGGCTTTTTTTTTTTTCTTTTCTCTTTTCCCCTTCCCTCCCCTTCCTTTCTTAAGGGAGCACCCTGCAAATGAACTGGGAGGTGGCTGTTAACGACACCCCCCTCCCCGGTTGCCCTTGGGGACCCTGCGGTGGGCACCCCTCGGACACTTTGAACTCCTGCTCGCTGCTGGGCTGCCAAGTCAGGTGCACGGTGGGGCGGGGGGATGGAAGTGGCCACAGCAGAGCACCCCCCACCCTATGCTCCAAACTCCCGTCCGCTAGCAGCATCCTCATCCCCGCCCTGCTCCCCTCCACCACCCCTAGACCCCCGGCTGAGTGCCGGGACCGGGCGGAGGTGACAAACAGCCCCGGAGCTGCAAGAGCGGCGATACCCTCCCAGCCCCGAATCGTTCCCCGCTACTGACCTTGAGCCCCGGGGCCGCGGGTGGAGGTGGGCGAGGGTGCGGGGGTCCGGGGTCCGGCACAGCGACGGGGAGTGAGTGGTGGAGGGAGGGGAAGGGAGGGGGGAAGTGGTGGAGGATTTTGGGGACCGTTGTCTTGCCCTACGGCATCTCTCAGCCCTGTTTATGGGGTGTGTGTAGGGAGGTGGGGTTGGCCGGGTGTGTTTTTGGGCTGCTGTCCCCCTACAGCCTTGCCTCTGGAGGAAGTTTGGCCGGGAGTGGAGCGGAGCAGGGGGAGGTATTTTTATTTTGGAGCAGCACTGCAGAGGGGGGCTGGTTCAGGAGCTGTCTGTCACCGCAGCTGCTGGAGAAGACCTGTGCTGCCTGCCAAAACTCACCCCAGGGCCAGGGAGCACAGCCCAGGGCTGCCCATGGGAGTCCTGGGGTACAGCAGCCCCCCCCAGGAAGGGACCAGTTCTCTCCCTGTTGTGGTTCCACTTTGAGCCCTGCAATGCAGGAGATAATCCCCCATCACCTTATGTGAGAAGGAGCTGTCATTGCATGGGGATGGGGAAACTGAGGCACAGAGCCAAAAGGTGCAATTCCTCCCTGGCTTCGGCAGCATCCAAGTCAGTGTGGGACTTGGAGGTTGTAACATCTCAACAAACCATCCTTGGGGGCATCTTCTCAGCTTTTGTCATCTGCAACCAACACAGGCGAGAGGAAGGGTCTGGGTTGGGTTGTGGTCTCCATTATTCCAGGTTGGGCAAACCCAAGTCAGCCAAGAAGAGTATCAGGCCCACAACCTGCTCCAAGCTCTCGCTGCTACATCCCCATGAGATCTGGGCAGTGCTCACGCTGGGGCTGATGTTCTCCAAGCATCTTCGGGGCTGTCAGTGGGGTCAGGGGAGAANCAGCTAAAACTTGATGCTAAAAGCACAATTTAGGGTTGGAGCAAGTGATGTCTGGGGGTGGGGGTGGTAGAACTCTGTGATGCCTCAGAAAGCTTGGAAGGGATTAAGGAGCAAAACTCCTGGATTTAGGCAGCAATAAAAGGCAACCCGGTCAGCCTCTGCTGTCACATCTGCATCTGGTCCTAAAATAACTGAAATTATTCTCACTGTTCAATGAGGATTGTTTTGGTCAACGAGATTTTTAGGAGCTGAAGGGGGGATGTCTCTGAGGCGATCCCATTTTACCCAGTCCTGTAGGAAAAGGCTTTTCCCGGCGGAAAGGATCCGTCCCCCAGTCTGGGCTCAGCCCCAGGGTGTGGGGGGTCCTGAGGGGTTCCCCCCTGTGCGAGGCCGCTGCAGGCGGGGCGGGCGAGCTGCCACCTCCCTGCAGTCCCCTGCGGTCTTCTGCGGCGGGAGGGCACTCACTGAGGTGGCTTCCAACAGCTTTCCCCCCTCCTTTCCACGCTTTTAAAGGCTTTTTTTTTTTTCTTTTCTCTCCTCCCCTTCCCTCCCCTTCCTTTCTTAAGGGAGCACCCTGCAAATGAACTGGGAGGTGGCTGTTAACGACACCCCCCTCCCCGGTTGCCCTTGGGGACCCTGCGGTGGGCACCCCTCGGACACTTTGAACTCCTGCTCGCTGCTGGGCTGCCAAGTCAGGTGCACGGTGGGGCGGGGGGATGGAAGTGGCCACAGCAGAGCACCCCCCACCCTATGCTCCAAACTCCCGTCCGCTAGCAGCATCCTCATCCCCGCCCTGCTCCCCTCCACCACCCCTAGACCCCCGGCTGAGTGCCGGGACCGGGCGGAGGTGACAAACAGCCCCGGAGCTGCAAGAGCGGCGATACCCTCCCAGCCCCGAATCGTTCCCCGCTACTGACCTTGAGCCCCGGGGCCGCGGGTGGAGGTGGGCGAGGGTGCGGGGGTCCGGGGTCCGGCACAGCGACGGGGAGTGAGTGGTGGAGGGAGGGGAAGGGAGGGGGGAAGTGGTGGAGGATTTTGGGGACCGTTGTCTTGCCCTACGGCATCTCTCAGCCCTGTTTATGGGGTGTGTGTAGGGAGGTGGGGTTGGCCGGGTGTGTTTTTGGGCTGCTGTCCCCCTACAGCCTTGCCTCTGGAGGAAGTTTGGCCGGGAGTGGAGCGGAGCAGGGGGAGGTATTTTTATTTTGGAGCAGCACTGCAGAGGGGGGCTGGTTCAGGAGCTGTCTGTCACCGCAGCTGCTGGAGAAGACCTGTGCTGCCTGCCAAAACTCACCCCAGGGCCAGGGAGCACAGCCCAGGGCTGCCCATGGGAGTCCTGGGGTACAGCAGCCCCCCCCAGGAAGGGACCAGTTCTCTCCCTGTTGTGGTTCCACTTTGAGCCCTGCAATGCAGGAGATAATCCCCCATCACCTTATGTGAGAAGGAGCTGTCATTGCATGGGGATGGGGAAACTGAGGCACAGAGCCAAAAGGTGCAATTCCTCCCTGGCTTCGGCAGCATCCAAGTCAGTGTGGGACTTGGAGGTTGTAACATCTCAACAAACCATCCTTGGGGGCATCTTCTCAGCTTTTGTCATCTGCAACCAACACAGGCGAGAGGAAGGGTCTGGGTTGGGTTGTGGTCTCCATTATTCCAGGTTGGGCAAACCCAAGTCAGCCAAGAAGAGTATCAGGCCCACAACCTGCTCCAAGCTCTCGCTGCTACATCCCCATGAGATCTGGGCAGTGCTCACGCTGGGGCTGATGTTCTCCAAGCATCTTCGGGGCTGTCAGTGGGGTCAGGGGAGAAAAACAAGGCAGATGACCCTAGATTCTATATCTACATCCTTGGGTTGTCTGTTTTGGGGTGAAACAAACCATTCTCAGGGCTCTGGAGGGAGGATGTGCAGGATGGGCACTCCTTGGATCAGCCCAGCTTTGCTGCTGCACCAGTCATGAAGTTTTAGCAGCATCTTTAACTTGATGTGCACAGAGAGAGGCACCGCCTTGGCCATGGCTGTATAGCCAATGCCTTTATACCCTAATCTGCTGCAGCAGGGTTTGGATGCCTGGAAGCCTTCATCCTGATGCTGCAGCTCAGTCCTTGCCCAGGGACTTCAGCTCTTGAGACCTCAGCATAATTGACTGGGTGCTTAAAGGCAAAGTAATTAAGAGATGGGTGCAGATAAGCACAGTGACATCATTCCTCATGCTCCACACAACCCTGGAGAGCAGGGGCTTCTGGCCCACAGCCATATAGCAAGGACACCCAGCTAGAGGACAAATCACAGAATCATAGAATTGCTTCAGTTGGAAGAGACCATTAAGATCAAGTCCAACCTTCATCCTAAAACCACCACGGCCGTTAAACCATGTCCCAAAGTGACACGTCTATGTATTTCTTGAACACCTCCAGGGATAGTGACTCCATCCTCTTTGTCAGCGGGGGACCAGCAGGTCCTTGTCACCCTCCCTGTCTCTCAAACCCACTGACTCTGAAACCTGCTCCAGACACAAACTAAAGCCAGCCCCAAAATCCTCCTCTGCATGTGTTGGAAGCACATCGAGCCCCATTGTGTGGCCACAGTGCTGGAGATGATGGAAATCAGTTGGACTTTATGATCCTGAGGGTCTTTTCCAACCTGAATGTTTCTGTGATTCTGAGATCTTGCCTTTGGGGCTCCAGGGAGTGGGTCCTAGAGGGCAGGAGGGTCCCACCCCCATCACGATGCTCTCCCTGCAGCACTGGCATCCAGAGAGTTTTGGGCTCATGATAGATTTTAATTTTCCATATATTTTTTTAATCTGAGTAATTTGTGATCTTGCTGGATCGAAAGTGCAATGTAAGTGAAGGGCTGGATGATGGCTTTTTATGAGGCTCTGGGAAACTGTGGTGATAAAAATCATTTAGCTTTAATTTATAGATATTATAAAAAATAGGAAAAAGAAAAAAACCAACACCAAAACTCCCTTGATTTCTGCTATAACAAGATTTATTTCTAATGTGCTCAGCTCCTTAGCACAGGGGATGCCTCCAGGTTTGATTGCCCCTGTGCTGCTGCTTTATGACCAAGAGCTTTGGGATTAATTTAATGATGATTTTTTTCAAACATTTGGTGGGTTGCTGAAGTTGTGGCACACAGGATGAGGTCTGACCCATCTCTAGTGTGTGAGAAAGTGAGTGAGGTGATAGGGCACAATAAAAGGTGCTCAGCTCCAACTTGGGAAGTCATGGCACAGACGGGATGGTTGATTGAGACACGGAAGGAGCCTCCTCACTGGTGGCTTGTCCCTGCTTTACACTGCTGTCTCCCTGCTGATGAAGAAGCTTTTTTGGGGTGAACTGCACCATCAGCAAGTGTGCAGG